>JAMQCK010000038.1:569-146187 GCA_024196135.1 Pleurotus ostreatus/Saccharomyces cerevisiae fusant | reverse complement strand
GTCGGGCGACATCCTCGGCGGCCATGTAGTACAGAAAATGCGAAAGATAGCGTACCTGCATATATATCTGAGATGAACTGCCACTTCGAAGGCTTTATTATTTTGAAGTCAGAGGACAGCCCGTGTAAATGGTAACAGACGATTGACCCGGCTGCGCACGTGTTAGATAACACGGCGATAACATCAGCGGCAAACTTCGGCACGGAGATAGCGAGACTCATCGGCGCAACACACGGGTGACACCCACCCAGGTTCCTCACGCACTTCGCGACCCACGTTTTGTCACGCCAACTCGCGTCGCATGATACTCACGCACCGAGTGAGTCTGAGGTGCGTGAGCTTTCACGCAAAAAGGGTGCTTTTTCAACGTTCGTCACGCAAAATCGTAACGAAATCGTGACTTTTCACGCGTTTTTGTGCGTGAGGAAGGCACGCCGGTGAATTTTGTCCAGGATCTACAGTGATACCCAGAGGGCCCACGAAATCACTTCGTTACACTGCTCGACATGATTACATCGACGCGCGAATCCTCCAAGTCCGCAGACTCCCCTGCACGTCCCAACGCAAGTGCTACGCTATGCACATGTCTATCCGTCGAAGCCGGCGCGAACACAACCCCGCTGGCCAACCCAGAAAGGTTATCCAGATCACTCCTAGAGCTCGCTTGTGACGGAATCCCGAGGGCGACTCGCAAGTTGATCAGCGCCAGGGCAAGTCCGTACACCGGTGGGCCGGAGTCAACGGCGAAGTTGTGCGCGGGATGCTGTGCGAGGTAGGTCGCTACGAAGAAGAAGCCGTGTAGTCTGGATGTCGAAGGATCAGTGTCAGAGATTCAGAGGAACAGAGACGCTCACATCCCAATCGCAGCGCTTTCGATGAATATTGCGAGGCTGACCTGCGTGCACTTGGTCAGAATTCCGAGAGACGGTTGTTGTATATACACGTACCGACACGGATGGACCTCCACTACGAAAGGAAAATCTCGATTGTCTCAGGATACGCCAGGTTATCATCGCTATGGAGTGGGTGAGTTACTTCAGCTGTGAAGACCTCGAGGAGTTTTATCTGACCAGTGCTGTAGATGTTCATGCTTCGGAAGGCAATATCAGCAAAGCTAAATCCCAAAGGCCTGTAATCGTCGCACCTCAAGGACAAGGCATAGTCGCTTACAACCCAGTGCCCTCCTAATGTGTGCAAAGTCATCGGATCATGCTGAGGATTTTATCAACACTCGAGGCGCGTCTGAAGGGCTGGGAAGCACCTTGAATAGTTGTACAAAGACCCCAATAGCACACGCTATGAACGACTGTCAGCGGGCAAAATCTCGTACTACCAGGAGGATCTCGCACCAACAAATCCAACAATGACCACAGCTGGGAAGACCAGGACGGAACGCTGACGGTGGAAGATGATGAAGAGTCGGTAGGTCTGGGCTTTCCGTGAATATCTGAGCAATAGCAGCATACCAGCTGTCACGAACCATCGTCAAGTCCCACAGCATTATGGTCGCCAGCAAGAACACCTTCTGCGCCGCGTGCAAAGGCAGTTCGCTTGCCAAATAGTTTCCCGGAGCTTGACCCTCGTTCTGGAGGAAGAACGCCGTGAAGATGCGCACAAAGCCGCATGTCCAATGCTGCGCGGGACTGTCAGTCCACATTCAAGCATGCTTCGGATAGCACTGACTGCGGTTACGCATACGATCAGTGCCCATGGGCCTACAAGCAGCGGTATGCTTGTCGCGCTTGCGCCGGCAAAGGGTTTGGTCTCCCGCGATCGCCGGTAGAGGAGAAACAGCGACAGAAGTGCGACCGCGAGGTACAGGCCATAAAGGAAGGTCTCCACGGCGAACGAAGCAAAGGCTAGGCGGTCAGAGGGCATAGGAAGGAGGGGAGTGCGCCAGAGCGGGCAGCAGGCATCGATGGGAGCCACTTATCTAGTGTAGAGTTGAAGCTGGATCACGGACATCAAGGTCGTAGTCGAGAGCAGTGTTGTAACGAGACCTTGATGTACATCTCTTGAATGGAACTTCTCATGGGTAGACTGACCGAAGTGTCACCCCCATACACCGACCATCATCTGCATTGTGATGTGGGCAGAGGGTCAGTAGTAGGCGCCCCAGAGGGACTTTGCTCGAAGGATATACGCACCTAAACACGGCGAAACTTCATCAAGCTGACTGACAGTCGTTCACTTCATCCAATACCCACTCATTATCAGCATCAGCGTAAGTATCGTGGAGGTATACACTCCAGTGACCTCACAGACCAGTCAATAGGTTATTCGACTCCCTCATGCCCGCTTCGCCTTCTCCGTCTTCCACTCCCCGATCCAGGTGTGCAGGTACTCCAGGGCGGACTCCTGCACGGCGCGGATGGTTTCGTCGGCCTTGCCGGCCTTCGCGCTGAGGTCGGAGCAGTGAATGCCGTCGCCGATCTTGATGGGCTGGCGGTCGGTACTCTTCGTAGTTACGCCCTCCGCGGACATGGTAGCCTCACGCCAGGGGTCCTCTGCAAGAGCAAAGAAGACCCAATTAGCAATCCAGTAACAAAGAAAGCAAAGCGAGACGCACTGATGCCGTTGGCGAAGAAGAGGCGGTCCTCCTGGACGTCCCATCCCTTGTACGCGGTGTTCGTCGCGTTCACGTTGGGAACGGGCGTCTCCGGGAAGTAGTCTGGGAAGAAGTTGACGCACTGGCGCAGGTCGTACGCAGGGCTGACGATGCGCGAGATGAGCGATGGCTCGCCCTCTGGCGCGGCATCCTGGATGTATCCGACCTCATTGCAGACAATCCACTGCCAGGAGCGGTAGCCTGCGACCATGTCAGTGATTAAGCCGCAAGAGTAAGGAATGTGACTGACTGTTGTCAACCTCCGTGCTAGTCCAGAAAGTACGGTTGGTGTCATAGGTGTCGAAGGCATCGAACACGCTATCGTAGCCACCGCTGCTGAGGTCTGTAACTTATGTCAGCCTCCGGTGTCGCTTGGAAGTGAGCATAACGCACAATCGTCGATGTACTGGTTCTTGAAGTACGAGGACCAGGCAGCATACGCGTGGTCAACGCCCCAACCCGCTTCGGGTGCGACGTCACCATTATCCTTCACCTCGAGTGCGTCGCAGAACTGATAGAACGCGCCGTTCGGGCCAGTCAGGATGGAAAGGCTTTGCCAGTCCCACAGGTTGTAGCGAAGCGTGCCGACGACATCGTCGAAGTGGTCGGCAATGTCGCTGAGACCGAAGTCGTCAGCAATCTTGTTGAGGGCGTCCGTGTCGTTCTTCGCGGCGATGTCGTCAATGTAGGTTATGACGGCCTGCACGTCCGCGGAGCAGTTCTGGGGCATGTTCTGGCGGATGGGCTCGAAGTATTTCCAGAAGTCGGTAATGGCCTCCACGACCGCGGAGCTCGCGTAACCTGCCCAAATGAAGTCGGTGCTAGCAATCTCGCGAGTCAGTATAGTGCCGATGCATGGACGCGTCCGCGTACTTGGTCATGACCCAGCTGGTGAGCGCGCCCGAGTACGAGCCGCCCATCATGACCCAAGGGGCCTTGTCCGGCGTAAGCTGGTCGCCATTCGGCATGGGGAGTACGACATTCTCAGCGAAGTACTTGAGGTCGTCGATCGCCTGCTGGATCGTGTGCAGCTTGAGGCTCTCGGAGGAAAGATCCGGGAGGGGGTTGGATTCGCCATAGAAGCGGTGCTCAATCACAATGGCAGTCGCGTTCTCCTGTTTGGTGTCAGTAAGTAGACGCGTAGGAAGAGGAAGGTGCACGCGCCTGCTCGGCAAGAAGCCCGTTGATGGAGCTGTTGGTTAGGTAGCTCCAGTAACCATCGGCGTTGCCCTCACTAGACGCGGTCGTTAGCCCGGATTCCCCGCGCCACCAGCTACTAGTAGTGCTTACCCCGGAGTCATGATGATGACTGGGCCACCCTCCTCGTAGTGCTCGTAAGTGTGCCAGTACCGCTGCTTGAAGGTGCCCTTCGACGGGTCATTGTGGTCCATGAGCTGGTCGAAGTAGTACGTGGTGTTGTACGGCGGCAGCTCCGTCCCGTTGCGACTGTGGATCGGGCCGACCTCTGCGACCTCAAGCCTAGGGACGCCAGGAGGCTTAATGACACCCGGGGGCTTGGGGAGGCGAGCCTGAACGACGCCCGTGGCGAAAGCACCGGCAAGCGCGAGGCGCGCGAGGGACATCCCGTAAACCATGTCGGAGACGGGGGTGGGCAGTGGGCGGTCCGAGGAGGCTCGGGAAAGCCGCCTGGAGCGCGCTTCGTGGTATATATACGATGCTGTTCATCAACCAACGTTATCGACATCGTGCATGTGCTCGTCCTTCGTGTCGCGTCGTGCGGATCAATGTGGTCGCCCTCTCGCCGCACATGCGCCGGCCTCGTATGGCCTCATGCAGCGCCATTCATTTTGCTTCGAGCGTCAATCTATCCCAGGACGCACCGCGCGGGCCATGCAGCATACAGGTAGCGATCTCCTGACCACCAGGACAAGGTAAAACAAGTCTCCGCTGTTTGCGCATATTTGTTCGTCGCAATACCGCTGCTTCTCTCCAACCGTAACTCCTCCAATCGGAACCCTCACAGTTCAGTCAAGTAGGTGCCCGCCTATGGGCTAGCGCGTCTTGGTACTGCATAGTTACCTGCTGCGCGAATAAAATGCAGAGACAAAAAAAAGTTCAGTCAAGTGAGCCAGGACGATCTCTTCACATGCAAGTCGTACAGCCGCCTCCGAAGTCCGAATAGCTAGTGGCACGATTGTCACGGTAGCATTTTGGTACTACATAGTCCACCAACACCCTTAACTACAGAGCCTGGCCCCTGCACGCGCTGGACAATCGCAGGGAGACTCGAGAGGAGCCAACCAAGATGGCAAGTTGGTCGGAGCAGGCGTACAGCTTTGCGGAACGCGGAAAGCCGGGCGCTCGTTTGAAGCTCGTGGCTCTGCAGGGACGGCGTCAGGACGTACTAACACTCGAGCTCGGCACCAGGCGACCTTCATCGGGGGTGTTCAAGCCAAGGCAGTACGTCAGGCAACCGTGACCTACAGCGTGTGAGTTCTATTAGTGCGTGACAAGTGTCTTGCCTCCTCCTCTGCGCGTAGATAATCAACACGGTCGCGGATGGTCGTGCATCCCGATTCGCATATGTCCTTAAAGAGCGCACGTATAAAGTCATTCAGAGCGAGCGGATTGGAGATTATTGACAGGTCGAGATCGAGGACTATGCGCGTTTGTCGAGAGGCGAAAGCGGGAAGCAGTTAGTCCAGTGCGGGGATATCTGTGGCGTCTAGTAAGAGGACGAAGCGCTTGAGCATCGGGCGCCATCGAGAGACGCTAAGGTGACGGTAGTGGGGCGCCATGAGGTTGCCAGGTAGAACACCTACAGACAAGGTCTTTTTTTGATATGGCGTCGAAGATGCTGTCTTTGGCATGGACATCACAGCTGATGTCAAGTTACACTTGGTCGCTGAACCTGCTGAGTGGTAAAAGGGCGTGCGCTGGGACGGATACGAGCACGATATCTGGCAAGTGAGAGGTCTCATCCGTGTCGAAATATAGGTGCTTCCAAAGCCCGTCGATGAAGCCGGGAATACAGGATTAAACGATAGAGCGAAGAATATATGAGAGTCTGGCACAATTCAGACGACTTTTTATGCCGTCCATATTCCTGATTGCAGGAGCGTAATCTCCGGGATTGAGAGGCAGCGCAGAGACGCGAGTCTGCCCTGAATGTAGCCCATGCAAGGAGGTTGGGGCTTCGAGAGCGCTTTGAGAAAAGGTCTCAATTAAGGCGGGATATGCAAAGCTGAGCGGAGGGGAAGAGATGGAAAGCGCCGATCGCACTTGGATCGCAGTGGCAAGGATCAGGCCGTATCCGGGAGTTACCGAAGTGCGGCATCTGCCGGGCTGCTGGCCATAATGGGGGTGCCTTGTCCCTCTCCAAGTACCCTCCGAGCACCACGCGCCATGCGGGGCTCATTTAATGCACTTTCAAAACTATTTGTACATGAGACGGCATACGAAGATGTACAGGCGACTGTGTACTTGACTAGTTGGTTCTGGTCGTGTTCAAAGAGGAGACTGAGTCACATCTGTCAACGCAGCCCATGAAGAGATCCCAGAAGGCGTCGACCTGTACCAGTAATGAGACGGGTATGGAGAATATCAAAGGCTCACACTAACCTCCAAGCCTTGCGTGACAAAGCAGTTCTTCCCATATGCACCCCACGTCTCATCGCATTGCCGGTAATTGTACATGTCGACGACGGTCTCCCCGGTAGTGTGGGTGCCCGTGAGCTCGACGTCGACTCGATATCGCTGGCCGTGGAAGAGGTTGGGGTTTGAAACGTATGCTATTGTCAGCGCATCGTGTATGGGCGGGCTATTGAAGTCGAACACAGCCTTGTAAGTAGCAGCGAAGAAGACCATGGCTGTCGATAGCGTGTGGCGCAGGGGCGTTGCCGCCTTTGGTACGAGGTCACTGCTCTTGGGGTCGAGCAGGCGCGCGTGCTGCTCCGGCGTCATTAGTGCGGTATGCGTAACGTTGATAGGGACCATGACGGTCTTGACCGGGGAGTCGAGGACGATCTGCGCGGCATGGGCTAGCCGGGGAGATAAGCCACCGTCTTTAGCAGACAGAGGGACACCTACGATCACAGATGATGTTATATTCTGGGACACGTCAGCGATAGATCGCCCATGTACGGAAACGAAGAAGCTCACCGGCCGAGGAGGAGCGATTGCCTAGGCCGACTCCGCCTCCCATGAAGACGAACTCTTCTACTCCTTCCAGCAAATCCGGATACGCGCTCACGAAGATCGCGATGTTGGTCATTGGCCCAGTGGAGCAGATCGTCACCTTTGAGCCTTTTCCTCTCTTCCATGTCTCCTTTACTGCCCGGGAGATGCCCTCGAGCGCACGTATCTTCTCTCCCTCGGCGTCGCGAGCGAACCAGGCATCGACTTCCGGAGCTCCGTGGGCGGGCAATCCCTCAACTCCGCCGAGCCCGTCCTCGCCGTGTATCTCAGGATCTGCCTTAGGCACACGTACGAGTGGTCTTTCTGCCCCTGGATATACGCGCACAGGGGAATCTGGTGGCGCGAATGCCTGCAAGCATCGAGCTGCGTTAGACGTGGCGAAGCGGTGACTCGTATTTCCGTGCGTCTGTTGTATATTTCGATGAGACTAGATACAGTAGATTGATTTTGATGACCATACCGTCGATATCCCGAGGAGATGAACGTTCGAAAGGTGCAAGGCAAGCATTATCGCAGTCGCATCATCGTGGCCCTGAGGTGATTTGAGCCAGATGAAGGAATTGCTGTCAAAGAGCGCACTGGATCGCAGTCAAGCCAAATATATCGTGAATCGGTACTCATGGTGTGAAGGAAGCCGGACGTTGAAAGGTAGAGTCGACCCTCGAATTGGTATGCTCGTCGAGGTTAGTAGGTCACAGATAGCGGCCTTATCACACGAAGCTCGTCACAGTTGAACTATCCACGTGGTCTGTATGATTGTTGGACTTTGTTTGGAAATCCGGCTTGGTCCTGACCACTTTGCATGTCTTTGTTCGTATCAGCTCACGGTCCCTCGAAGCTCGCCATTCATGTATCAACGAGGATCTATCTTACGGGGTTTCGACTGTCCAATTTGAATCGCTATGTGCCTTCTTGCAGGGCATCACCTCTACCTGACTTGCTTTGGGTGACAACACCGGGTGCCGCTTCTGACCTCTTTGCTCCCTTTAGCCGACGAGTAGATTTCTACTCAAGAATCCCGAAGAGCACTGCTAACGCTAGCATCGGACGACGGAACGCTTCGTCCTATCCGCCGTCAGGCCCCTGGCATGTCGACGTGGATTAGGTGGTATCCTTAACCCCCGTCCTAGAAGAGACGAGAACGCTGCTCTACGATCAAGACTAAGCTGAGCAGGCCGCTCTAAAGAGGACCTAGAGCATGGTCGTGAGTGTAAACCTCCATATCCACCCCACGTCCCTTGGCCCGCTGGCAGCCGACTAGGCCGCATCATCTGCCGCTGCCTTCGTAGGCTGGGAGCTTACCATTCAGCGTCTCTTTCGCACTGACCAACACCCGCGATTGATTGTTCATGATGCCAGGCCGGCCGACGCTGTGCACGCGCTGTGCGGGCGAATCCAGAGTACGCGGGCGATGTCCTCGCGCGTTTTAGCCGTCCACTGATGAATGCGTCCGACACCCATCTCAGACGCCCACCTTTCCACCGCTGTTTGCCCTCGCCCAGCCTGGCAGTCTTCCGATGCTTCCGACCGGGATAGCGAGGCCTGGCTGCATCACGTACAGCCTCATGACCGGCTATTGTGACACTCAATGGAACGCCGAGCGCTATATAGACCGGCGCGGTGCATGGCCACCTTCAGGCTCTCAACCCACTTCCACCCTTCTGCCTCACCTTCAACTTCACCTTTCTTCCTCGTTCCTTCATCCACATTTTCATCAACATGTTCGCCAAGGTCGCCATCTTCACATCCGCGGTCCTCGTCGGCAGCGTCGCCGCCTTCAACGGTCGTGGTATGTGCTCTGTTTTGACATGTACGACGCGGGGCGAAGACTCACTCTCAACCTCTAGCCTTCCCCGAGAAGACGAACGGCACAGTCTACGAGTGTGGCTTCGCCGTGCACAACAATGACTTCGCTGCCTTCGTCTCTCCCGCTCGTTTCAATGCCACCCACTGCGGCAAAGAGGTGCAGGCCAGCAGTGAGTTTCGCCTCCCGTTTCATGCGCTGGCCGTCGTGTTCCGCGTCGTCAACCTCAGCTAATATGCTGTGTCCAGGCCCGTATGGCGTCGGCGAGACCATCTACCCGAAACTGGCCGGTATCTACAAGAACTGCAACGGCTGTGGCGACGACGACATCCAGGTCACCCCTCGCGCGTACAAGGAAGCGACCAGCCACCTTGCTGGCCAGGACTGGATCAGCGTCGTCTGGGCCTACAAGACCTGGTGAACGACCGAGGGCTGAAGGACTTATAGAGACTCGTAACGATCCTGGACTCTGAACGGACTTACTTTATTGGACTCTGGATTGGACTGATGACTGCCATTTGGCCGTGTAGATGTAGCGAGGATCTCCGCGATACGGACAGAGTTCATAGCGGCCTTGATGTAGATGCGTGGATACGTACGGCTCTATCTATGTGACCTGCATGACTGTTTTGACTAGACTTCATCTGCGCGCTTCCAGCAGTCGGCTACCCCTGCAAGGACTCGAAGGATCGATTAGCGCTGACTCCTCGCGCTGACTGAGGCTAACGCCATGCTGATCGGCGTCCACGCGATGCGATAACTCACCCCCTTGTCCTCTCCCGCGATGAAGACGCGCGTAATCCTCGTCGGCGTCGGGTACGCAATCTGCGCCCCTTGAGCGCCCCATGCTAAGCGCAACGCAGCGGCGCGACGTGCTCGGGCAAGACGACGCTCGCTAAGCACCTGAAGCGCATCATCCCGAACAGCGTGATCATACACCAAGACGTGCGCATCTCCCCTCCCGCGCGTCCCCTCACCGAGACGCCCGCCCGCAGGACTTTGCGCCGGTGAGCACCGCGCGTGTGCCCGCTTCGTGATCGCGAGCTCAGCGCGTCCTTCACCTTATCCCCCTCCTCGCCTCCAGCCCCAAGAACTCATCCCGATCCATCCCAAGTATGGTGTTCAGGACTGGGACTGGCCGGATGGAGCGATAGATTGGGCGCGGATGATCAGGTTTTTGAAGGAGGTGAAGCAGACGGGGCGTATACCGGACGACCACTACAGTCACGATCACTTGAACGAGCAGAAGGACGTGCCGATCCCTGAGGAGGTGCGTGCGCGATGGACGCAGAAGTTCCAGGAGCTCGCCGAGCGGGAGAGCAGGCAAGGGGAACAACTCGTCTGGGGACTGGTGGATGGTTTCCTGCTTTACTGGCATCCGGTGCGTTCTGTTCAGTTGTTGAGAGGATTCATGCGCTGACAGTCGGGCTAGGAGGTGTTTGAGCAGCTTGACATTCGGTTCTTCCTTCGCGTGCCGGAGGAAACCCTTAAGAAGCGCCGACATGAAAGACACGGCTACCATACTGCTGGTAAGATGTCTTCCCCTCAACATGCATAGCTAGCTGACAACATCTCCTCCCCTCTTCAACCAATCCTTGAATTCCCATGTACGTTCCCCTTTGTCCGAAATTCTACCCTTGCGCTTTACACTCTTCCTTCCGTAGTGCAATCTGATCCAGAGGGAGCGCTATGGCGAGACCCACCGCATTACTGGCAACAGATCGTCTACCCGGCCTACGTCGAGGCGCACAAGCACATCTTCGAGGGTGGAGACGTTGAGCATGGGCGCGTCTCGCGAGACGACATCGTCATCATCAATGCCTTGGAAGAGAGCATGGGTGGCATCGTCGAAAGATGCAGCCAGGACCTTGTGTCGTATGTGGAGAAAGCGCATTGATGTATCGCACCCTATGTTTATCTTCAGTTATGGTTCTGTATCGTTGTAGAATTAGACGCTGAGGGCAAACACATCCTTCAGCACGTTGTCGTGTCAAGTGAGAGCATGCCTCGAGAAGTTCAACATGAAAGCCACGCGGCTGATAACACGTGGACAGATTTCTTGTCGGAGCTCGCCGCGCGCCTGTTGACGCCGGGACGATCATCGTCGAGAGTGTCGGGCGCGCGTGCTTTGTTTCTTCTTTGTCTTGACGCTTCCCCTGCTTCCTTTCTTGACCTGAACCACGACCACGATGGCCCCCGAGCCCGCTCATGACCAGCACGAAAGCAGCGACGAAGACGATGAGGAGTTTGTCTACCCCGGCGCGGAGCCAGAGCCGCCAGCCCCTCCGGCCATTAACGGCGTCGCAGACGAAGACTCAGAGGATGACGAAGAATTTGTATACCCTGGCGCTGAGCCAGAGTCGCCGACAGTGAACGCGCCAGGCGTCATCTCGGTGCAGGACGACGAGGACTCTGAAGAGGAGGAATTCATATACCCGGGCGCCTCCCAAGAACCTGAGGCCATTGCAAGCAAGCCCTCGCCCGCTCAACTGGAATCCCTTTTTGCTGCTGCCTCCTCTGGCGACCTCGCTCTGTTGAAGAAGCTCTTCGCCACAGCGCAGGAGAACTCGCATGTGGATAGCTTCCAGCTTGCCAATTGTGCCAGTACGCGTACGGGGCTTACAGCGCTTCATGCGGCTGCGAGTAGAGGCTTCAAGGACATTGTGCAGTGGCGTGCGTGTCCTCCATCTTTTTCTACGCGTCTACTGACCGTCCTTCTGCAGTGATAGACGACTGCGGTGCTATACCGGACATGGAGGATAAGGAGGGCGAGGTGCGTGCTATCTCATCACAGCACACTTGGTCATGCTTATACGATCCCTTTCACCCAGACCGCGCTTCACAAAGCAGCGCTGAACGGCCACATGTCCGTCATTCAGTATCTTGTGCCAGACAAGGCAGACGTACAGGCCCAAGATGCAGATGGGTGGACCGCCTTGCACAATGCATGCTCGAAGGTTTGTACTCCCTCCTCCTCCCCATGATTCAGCCACTCACGCTATTTACAGGGCTATCTGGATATTGTTCGCTGGCTTTGCGAATCTGCGGGCGCCACCGCACCTGTCGAGGGCAAGCCTGGTATTGACATCAAAAGCAAGGGCGGATGGACCCCTTTGAGTACGTCTCTCCTTCATTGTGCGTGCGTAATAGAACTAAGCAGTCACTGTAGTGAACGCGGCGTCGAAGGGGCATCTGCCTGTCGTACAGTATCTTCTCAGGAAGCAGAAGGCTGATCCCATGGTGCGAAACAATTGGGGAGAGACAGCGTACGATGTCGCGGCCGCTGTCTTCGAAGTATGGATCTGCGAGGTCAGTGGAGAAGTGTCACTAGCTATGTCTCGTGCTCAGATTAGAGCAGGTGCTGGAGGAAGCCGAGGCCGAACGTTGGCAAAGCACATCGACTCCGTATGACCCGCTTGCCGTGCATACGACCGTGCCAGTGCTTCTGTACGAACACCAGCGGCTCGATACGCGCCTTAAGACCCTGGCGACAAACGGGCGTCCCAAGTTCACAGCCTCTGGTCTCGGGCGCAACGGCAGGCCGGCACCATTCGTGCTGCGCCTTCCCAAGCCCGATACGCAGGGCACGCGCACCGTTCCTGCTTGGCGGAGCGACGTGCAGCTCCCGCTACGCGACGAGCCGTTCAAGCTGCCGCGACCGGGCCAAGCAGAGCGTCCTGCTTTGGAAGGCGCGGAGCGGAGCCACTTCTGGCTCTCAGACTGGACGCTCGACGTGACGCACCCGCGTGTCGATGCGGTCGAGGGTTGGCAGTACGCGCGCCGTCTGAGCGACCCGGACGACCAGTGGACCGCCGAGGTGCCGCCCCAGCTGGAGCGTGTGATGTCTGGTATCGCAGCAGGGCTTGCAAGCCCCCAGCGCTCGCGCTCCAGCTCCTCATCTAGCAACCCATCGCCCCAAAGCTGGGTCCGCCGTCGTCGCTGGGTGCGCGTCATGCGTAGGCGCCTCGACATCCCGCCTTTGCCATACCTGCAGCCCGACGGGCGGATGTACCAGCTCGGCGCGGACGGCGTGCTCATCCCCGCGAGCGGCAGCACCAACGGCGACGCGGACGGCGACGTACAAGAGCTGGGGGCCGTCACCTCATCTGGCCTCGCCGGCGTGCGCGATTACGTCGCGCGCGCTCGCTTCCTCATGGGCAAGCAGCCGCGGGACCAGGACCCGTCGCGGATGAGCGCGGTGGACGCTAGGCGGGCGATTGCCAAGCTGGAGCGTGCGACGGCGGAGCTGAGGCAGGGGATTCTGGCGGATGACGATCCGGATCGGCGCACGCAGGCGGAGGTGCTGCTGCATGCGTTTTCGAGGGACTTGGAGCGGAGGAGGCTTACGGCGGGGGAGCAGGGGCTTGTGTTGTCGGGCTACGGTGAGTGGTTGTGTACGCGGATCTCAATCCACTCTGACATATCTTTGTAGACGATGACATTGACCTCGAGAGCTCTGACGATGAGGATGGCATCGGTTCGCCTCGCCCAGCGTCTGTGCGCTCAGGATCGACGGATTACTTCGGGCGACCACGAGCGTCGGGCTCTCGCGCTGGGCCCACCGACCTTACGCCCCACCTCTCGCAGGCGCCCGACTTCCGTGTGCCGACGCACGAGGCGCCGCAGAAGGTCCCCACTCTCAGCCCACCGATGGCCCACGCCGTGCATGCTCAGTGGGAGCGCGACGACTCCGTCTCGAACTGCCGGGATTGCGGCAGGCGGTTCACGTTCTTGCTTCGTAGGGTGAGCGTCACATCTTCTCTATCGTCGTCCATCGTCTTACACTCTGATATAGCATCACTGCCGTCGCTGCGGACGCATATTCTGCGACCGATGCTCATCCTACCGCGCCATGCTCGACCCCTCGGAGATCGTGCAGGACCCCGTCTTCCCGGAGTCGGCTTTCACTTCGGGCATGCAGCGTGTCTGCGAGTCATGTCATCAGGAGGTGAACGCGCTGGTGCCGCCAATGTTACTGGGTAATGGCGCGAACTCGCTGGAGCGTATCGTGGTCGACTCGCAGCACCTTGTGGTGCCCTCGCGACGGCAATCGACGTCGCAGTTGAGCGATTTGGCGGAGTAAGTTCTTGGTTCTCAATCGTCCTTGACTCATCGCTGACCAGCCTTCGCAGGTGCCCGGTTTGCGGTAGCAATCTGGACGACCTAGGCACCGCTGCAGAGCAGGAGGCTCATGTGAAGGCTTGCCTCGAAGGTGGCACGGGTGCTCCGCCACGCACTGGGCGGTATCTCGTGTACCCTCTGCCCGCTGGCAGCGTCCTCGTCGGTACTGAATGTAAGTCGAGGCCCGCCGCTCTGTCGGGCCTTTCTGACGATCTCTAGGTGTGATATGTTTGGAGGAGTTCGTCGAGGGCTCGATGATCGCGCGCTTGAGCTGCCTGTGCAGCTTCCATAGCAGTACGTCTCACCGTTACGATGACACCATTGTTTTGGCTGACTTTCGCGCAGATTGTTTGTCTTCCTGGTTGCAGCGCGGTAAGAGCTGCCCCGTGCATGCTCGTTGAGACTGTATCGGCACGCTACATCGGCTTCTTAATTGTGGACCAAGCGACCGGAAGAAGTACTATTGCTCTTCGTGCTCTTTTAAATAAGATGCAGTAATCTACTTATGATGGTAGGTAGTCAACCTATGTCTAGTCTATATGCTGAGGACCCGTCGGGTGAAATAAGTATCGTACACGAACTAGTAACAGCGGCGTACATAGCGCGTGGGCCCTGGATGACTACGAGGCAGTCTTTTTGCGTCTTACCGATTGAGATTTGACCGTTTGCGAATTTGCTCTCCACGGAAATATAGGTAGACGGGGAATGGGATGCCGAGGACGATGGCCAGGGCTACAGCAACATGAGCTGTTGCGCCAGCGGAGAGGTTAAAGAGACGTACCACCCAAGAGGGAGTTCCCTGGACCCATTCCCATCGCGGCGTACATCTGCTTCCCGAAGAGAGGGAAGGCGAAGCCGCACAGACATCGGAGAACAGTGGCAGCACCAAAAGCGCTGGCGGCATAGTGGAATGCGTCTACTAGGTAGAGTTGGATGGGCAAGCTGGGACATTCGTCAGTTTGACGAACGTAGGGAGGACAACGGTGAATGGGCTTACAAGGTCAGCATAAGACCTAAGATTGTAGTCAGCAGCTGCGCGTCCACGGACGACCTTTCGAAGGACTTACCGAAGCCGAAGATACCAGTGCCAATTATTGGCATTATCCAATGCATCTGTGCTTGGGCGGACCAGCCGTACCAACTGCAAAACGGGTTAGACGGGGGACTACGGGTGATCAGTGTACTCACAATAAGGAAACAGGGATAAAGAACGAGCCAAATATGAGGCTCTGCAACGTCGCTTGAGTCCAAACATCAGGATGACAACAACGGAGACTCAACAGGTATTCTGAACTCCGGCTTGCCCACGCCTCCGTTACGCTGACAGAGCTATATGAGAGCTGGCGTAAGCATATACAAGGGTAAGGCCGTTCTGGATTGCGTACCGTGTTGTAAATTTGGTCTCCGAAGCGCGAGGACACAGCAGTCGAGACGAAGAAACCAACGCCCTGACAAACGTATAAGCTCATTTGAGTTGCTCTGTAAGCGCCTGACTTACCAAGCCAAGATAGCAAAGTCCGCCTGCACCGGTAGAGAAACCTGCACAATGATATCAGAAAACACTTGTTGAGTGTTTCTCCGAATTTGTGGCACTCACCGTATGTCTCTTGGAAGAACGATGCGAAGACAGCAAACATGAGATAGTAAATCCCTGCATATTGGAAGAGGCGTTGGCGACGGAACGAAGGCCGAGAGCGATGCATACGGACCATAGAGGCTGGCATGTGTCAGCCCAGGTTCGGTCAGAAGGAACGCCACAACTCACAATGCCATGTATAGAGAAAGCAAGAAGCAGATCGCGCTCCGGGTCAGGAGCACGACCGGTCTTGTCATGTTCGTCCACATGTAGTCCAGCTTGTTCTCGGTTACCGGGCGTGTGGACGCTGGCAGCGCGAGGCCGTTCTCCTTGTCGGCCTTCTTCACTAGGCGGGCACGAAGCACCGGAGCGTACGTTTCGCGGAGGAAAGGTAGCCCAACTAGCGCGGCTACGCCACACGCCGCCGAGATAATAATGAATACATACTTGACACTGAGTTCTTGAGCCACATAACCGCCTATGATTGGACCTGCCCGGTTGTCAGCGATTGCAACGCAGTCAAAGAAGTCCCTCATCGAAGGCGTACCGATGACGGGCCCCTATGGAGGAGCGGAGCCTGAGCAAGGTCAAAGAGCGGCGTTGGGAACGTACGCACCACGAGAGGTCCCTGATGACCGGGGTGTGAGTTACGGAATTTGCGAAGAGCGGGCTTCTCACCAAAGTGTAGAGCGCCATGGCACTCGCGCGTTCCTCTTCCCGAAAGAGGTCTGCTACGCAGCCGCCACCAATTGACACCGGACCTGCGCCCGGGTAACCCGCTAACAATATCGTCAGGACCCACGGACGTCCGCGGAAAGATTGAATAGACATACACAAGAATCGGAAGGCGATCAAGGCGCCCGCATTGGGTACGAATGCGCAGACAAGGTTGAAGACTGCGAAGAAGATATTCGACAGGTGCAGGACCTGATGGTCAGGCAGAGATGGGTCAGATGAGAAGGCGACGATTGTGGCGTTACGGACCCATTTTCGACCGTACATTTCCTGCGGATATAACGTACGTGAGCATGCGTGCGAGAAGGCAAAGAAGAAGTTACCGAGAGCGGAGGCAGCGTCAAAGACCCGAGAGCAAAGGACAGAAGGAAGATACTGAGGGTCATCGCCAGGATTGTGTCGTTCGTGATATCGTAGCGAGTCCCAACCTGGACCAAGGCTGGGGCCATCATGCTGCTGCCCAGTGGCGCAAGCAAAGCGTAGAGGGAGACCTTAAGAACCACCTCAGTGAGGAACAGAGACGGGGCCCGCGAGCACAAATGACTTACCACGGACATGGTTGTCCACTTCTTCGCAGTGGACCAGTTGCGAGGATTCTCCTCGCTGTACTCCCAGTCGTCCACTGAGTCCGACATGCATTTCTTCTCGTTCACGGCGACGCTCTTGTCCTCAAAATCGGGGGCCTTGCAGTCGCTCATGGTGGTCGTCGAGGTCGTCTGGAGAGTCTGCACGTTTCAGGTCTTCCGCCTCTGCCAAGAACGTGTCTTCCTAGTTCGCGTCCGGGGGGAAGACGGGCTTGAGGTCGTGGAAGCCGTCTGAAGGCTACCAGAGCACATTTATATGTATACCTGCGGCTGACTCGTCAGTCGAAGCATCTCGGGGCCCCAGATAGGACGGTCAAAAGCCGACATGAGCCGATGTTGGGCCGCGGCCGATTGTGAGCCCGTTTCCCATCGGATAGCTCGAGGCAAGGAAGGATGGATACAAACTGACTAAGACACGCGCCCGGAAAGGCAAGCAGACAGCACGGGAACACAACCAGGGGAGCATGGGGGACGCAAGTGCCAATCGAGCTAGGTAAAGAAGTAGCCGTAGGTGGAGAACATGACTAGAGAACGCTGTATCTACCAATGGGACCGCCTGGATTCCGCGCCTCAGCCTGCAAGGCCGCCGCAGAGGCTTCAATGAGCAGGCGCTTAATCTCGCGAACGGCTTGTTCCACCTGGAACGTGGTGAGTAAGGTTATAAACTCTGGAAAGTGTTACGAAACATACCCTAAACTCGTCATTCGACTCAATAAGAAGATGCAGCTTCGGCGGGCCCTCAAGGGGCGGCTCCTTGCCTGGTTCGTAATAGATGCCTGGAGCGCAAACATGAGTATGGGCGACAGTATGTCAGAAAACAACACACGCACCCTTGTTGGTCACAGACGCGCCGGTCATGTCGATAAGCTTCAGAAGCAGGTAAGCATGTTGCACGACGTGGTGATGAAGGCGGTGCGCGTACCTGGGACATGGTCTCCTTGTTCGTGACACGCCACCTCGCCTTCTGCGGGTAGTCGTTAATCGGTATAATGGCATGGAACTCAGTCGAGTCCGGCGTGACACCCCCGATTAAGCTCTTCTGCATTGCCGGATTCTCCGCGGCCTGCAACTGGCTCTGCAGCACGAGGCGGGTGGCGCGCAGCTGCGCGTTGAGCTTCGCGATGACGCTCTGGGCCTGCTTGTACGCAGGCGTATCCTTGCCCGCGCGATTGCCAGCCTCCTCCGCAACCTTGATTTGCGCCTGGATACGCTCTTCCTCCTTCGCGTGCGCAGCCTTCTTCGCCGCGAGGCCAGCAGCACCGATGCCGAAGATACCCTTCGAGGAGTCAGGTGCGGGGCCCCGGCGAACTTCGACCTTGAAGTTGCCGAAGGTCATATCGTCGCCGCTGTTTGCAGTCGCCTTCACCGTCGCCTCCTCAGTGCTGTTCGCAGCCTTCTCCTCGGCCTGCGGCTGGTCTGGCTCGCCGTACGCCTTACGCTCCGCCTTCTGCTTGGCGTCGCGTTCGCTATCGAGACGATCCAAACCCTTGCCTCCAAACCCGGAGCCCGCGACGTGTGCCTTGCCTGCCTTGACCTTGTCGAGGAAACCTGAATGTGTATTAGCTAGAAGCGTGATGGTATATCGAGACGAAACGTACCATTGGCCATAGCTTCCAGCTCCTTCGGCACCGAAGCGTTGCTGGCCTTCAGTGCCCTATAGATATCCACGGAGTACCGCTCCTGCTCCGGCTCGATGAAAGTGACGCAAGTACCCTTGTTTCCTGCTCTCCCTGTTCGCCCAGCGCGATGTACGTAGTCCTCCATGTGGTTCGGCGCGTCGTAGTTGATTACCAGCTTGAGCTGCTTCACGTCCAAGCCGCGAGCCGCGACACTAGTAGCGATGACAATGGGAACGACGCCAGCCTTGAAGTCGGCGATCGTCGCGTCTCGGTCGACCTGCTCGCGTCCGCCGTGCAGCGACATGCAGAGATAACCTTTCCGCATAAGCTCGCGGAGAAGGTTGTCCGCGGCCTCATGCCGGTCGACGAAGATGAGCGTACGGCAGTCGGGATCCTCGTTATACATCTGCCCGAGAATCTCGAGTAGGCGCATGAACTTCGTATCCTCCTCCCGAACCTCGACAATCTGTTCAATCTCCGCAGCGACGACTGAGCGGCCACCGACAGTGATCTCGAGAGGCTTCTTCAGAATTTTGCGCGCGAGACTGTCCATTTGCTTCGGGAATGTCGCACTGAAGAGGACGGTCTGGCGGTCGGGGCGGATGTTATTGATGATCTTCATGACCTGCGGCTCGAAGCCCATATCGAACATGCGGTCCGCTTCGTCGAGTACGACGTACGTGACGCGCTTGAGATTGGTGACGCGACCGGAATTCGCAGTGAGAAGGTCGATCATGCGTCCGGGAGTGCAGACGATGATCTCCGCACCCTTCTTCAGGTCAGCGATCTGGTCCTTGATGGGGGAGCCGCCATACGCACACACGGCCTACCGAGTTGTTTTCAGTGAACGTTCATAAAGACTGGTCGAAGACTCACCCGAAGGTTGAGCACTTTGAGGAACGGCTTGCATTCTCTGTGAATTTGGGTGGCCAACTCACGCGTCGGCGTCATCACGAGAGCAATGGGACCTTCCATCGGTTCCAGAGGCCGCTGGTCCTTGATATGTCGAAAGAGAGGGATGAGGAACGCGATGGTCTTGCCTGATCCTGTCTTCGCGACACCGATAACGTCTCGGCCGGACATGATTGCAGGGACTGCCTGAGCCTGAATAGGCGTCGGAGCCGTATAATTCAGGCGCTTGATGACGTCCAGGCTATAGGTAATGAGCATAGAGAAGAGATACGGGAAAGGTCCAACGCACCAAGAAGCAGGAAGTCCGAAATGGCTCCACTTCGTGACTGGGCGAGGGCAGTCGATGCCGCGAATCTTGATACCATCCAGTTCGAGACGAAGGAGGTCGGCCTCATCGTCGGTCATAGACGCGATATCGGGTGGCGGAATGTAGAATTCCTTGCGGAATGGTTCGTACTTCATGCGCGAGTGGTCGGTCACGGCAAGCTCCTTCTTCTTAGCCTTCTTCGCTGCGAGGGCAAGGATATCCTCAGGATTGAGCTCAGTCGCGTCAATTTCGTCGATATCCTCGCCTGCCTCCTCCATGTCCACATCACCGTCATCCATGCGCTTTCCAGCACTGGACTTTGAGGCGGCTTCCGACATCTTCTGCATGTCCTGCAGGTTGACCTTCTTGACCTCCTCCTTGACATTCGACATGAACGCGTCAAGCGGATCGACCTCGTCTTCGTCTTCTGCTGCCGCTGCCGGCCCGTCCTTCGACTCGTCCATCCTGTTTGCGTCGTCGTCATCATCATCGTGCTCGAGATCACCAATTTGTTGACTTTCCGCCATAGACATGTCGACGGCGGGCATGTCACCGAGCTTCTCGAGCTTGCGCTTGGTTTCGACGGAGTCGTCCATCGACATTTTCGTTTTCGGAGCGAGGTCGGGCTTCGCGGGGAGCCCTTTGAAGCCGAGCGTCTTCGGCTGTCCATTGCCAGCGGCTGCAAGTGTAAAAGTAAGCTGCTCTCATGCGACGAAGCTTTGCAACTCACCTCCAGACTTCCCCGCTAACGCCAGAGCCTTCGCTTTCGCCTCGTCGAGCGCCTTCTTCGCCTCGCGTTCCTTCTTCCACGCCTCCAGCTTCGCCCGCTTGGCCTTCATCTTCTCATCCTCCGGTGGCGCGGCCTCCTTCTTCGGAGGGGGAGGTGGGGACTTCTTGCGCTCGGGCTCGCGGTCGCGTTCCCGCGAGCGGGACCGGCGGCGATCGTCGCGCCTATCGTAGTCGCGGCGCCGGTCATCGCGTTCGTCCCGGCGTCGGTCATCCCGATAGCGGTCGCGCCTGTCCCAGTCGCGGTCTCTGTTGCGCCTCGTCGGCGACGGAGACCTTGGGGAGCGATAGGACGTTCTTACCCTCTTGTGGCTGGAGTCTGGCGAGCGTGACCGTTCTCGTCGCGGCATATTGAGTAGTAGACCTTCGAGTAGCACTCCCGAGATATGTGTGGTCGTGCAGAGGGTGTCAGAAGACAGTAGTCGTGCGGGCCACCGCTCCCTGTCAGCGTCGTTGTAGACTTGCGCCGTCCTCTGTGGGAACTTCTCGTTCGATCGGCAACTTCCGTCTCGATTCTCACGCTGATCACTGACGCAGGGCTTGCGCGTCCCCACATTCCATCATCTGTCTCTGCTCCTACCACCATCTACCATGAGCACTCAGGATATCCTCGTTGCCTCTGCGCTGCTGGTTTCTATCTCTGCACTTCTCCCGGCAGGCAAACGCTTGGAGAACCCCCAAGATGCACTCACTGCCCTCGTTCATGCAGCGTTCACCACTCTCTCATTCCGTCTAATCGGCGTCGATGACACCTCTTCGATCTCTACGTATGAGGGGAATGTGCTGCCGAACGAATGGAATCGTAATGGTCCTGGTCACTACACTCTGCGCTACAAGCATGAACAGAGCAGCATGGAGTTTGTCATCAAGGTTTCGAAGCTTGGAGGGAGGACTGTCATCAACGCCATTGCCGTAGAGGTGAGGTTTACTCTGCGATCAAGCCAGATTTATGATCGACTTACGCTCTTCCCAGACTGACAGGACTGCAACGCTGGATGTTGCGACAAAGGACTATACTTCAGAATCGTTCTACCCATACACTGTCGATTCCCCCGTTCGTCTGGGCGATGGCTACATATCCTCTTCGCGTATCCAAGATTTCATTGGCTCTCTGAAAACAATGATCATTCAGAAACTCGTACCCGGTTTGCAGAAGGAGGGATACACGGAATCTGAGTCCTCGTCGTCCTCGACTGCCCCGCAGCCTCCGGCTGGGTCCTCCCAGCCGCGGCCGCGCGTCCCCGACGCTGGCGGCTCGCGGCCTGATCCCGACGCGCCTTATCTGCCGGAGAGGGACCCGTTGCGCATCCCAACTCGCAATCCTCTTGAGGTTGGAAGGCGCGACCTCGACCCCATTCCTCGCAACCCTTGGGAGCCACCTTCGCTGTTCCCGGATCACGGCGGCGATGGAATGCTGGTTGGCCCCAATCACCCCATGTTCCGCGACAGGCAGACGGGACCGGTCCGCGGCATCGATCCTTTGGGACGAGGTAAGAGCCGCCTTCTGTCGTCATCCATATCGCAGAGGCTTACGCCGTGGTAGGTCAACCGCGCGGCCCTTGGGGTGGCGATGGCTTCCTACCGCCTATGGGCGCACCTCCTGGCGCTCGCTTCGACCCTGTTGGACCCTCATTTGGCGCTGGTGGGTTCGGAGGCCTGCCACGGAGGGGCCCTCGAGGTGGCGACCCCGACAACGACGAGTTCATGCCTCCCGGTATGGGTGACATGTTCATGTAATGATGTGCACATTGCATGGTGTCTGCGTAGCAGGTCATTGTGTCTGTAGTTCTGTTGTACAGTAGTGGAAAGCCTTGTAAAGCTGAGGTCAATCTTGAAGTGTCGAAGTCGACCAAAAGTGTGAGCGTGACATCCCAATTGTTGGGTTCGGCGTTCGCCGCGCCCAGGTTCCGCAACGTTCAAACCCGAACATCGAAGGCCACCAGGACGCCCTTGCGCCCGCAAAGCATTCTCCGCCCTGGTCCAGCTCTCCTGCGTCCCGGGGCTGCTCTCGTCTATTCATCGGAATGTAGTCCGGACTTAAGTCTACAAAAATATGCAACACCTCGAGCAGGTCTCAAAAGCCAACTTGACCAGCTCGATTCCTGGGATACTATGCGCGTACTCGCTGACCTGCTGGAAGATCCTCATGCAGGCTCGGAAAATACTTGACTTGGCCCTCATCGTGTAGCGTGATCTCCTCGAGTGGACCAATCATGCTGCTATTCCGTCGACCTCCGTCGTCTCACCTCGCTCATGGGCCAGAGGCCGCAGGTACAGCGCACACCGCATGGCGGCGCCCCGCCCCGGGCGCTCCTCCCCGCATATAAGGACACAACGCCTCGTCGGACGACCTCCCAGAGCTCTTGCTCGCCTTGAACGCCATGTTCCCCACCACAAAACTCCTCAGCGCCGTTACGGCGGCACTGACATGCTCTTCTATCGCTCTCGCAGCACCCTATGAGGCGGTCTCGAAGTACGCCACACACCGCATGCGCGAGATCAGCCCGTCGCTGAAGTTGGAGACGTACCATCCTGCGAGCACGTACAAGGTGGGTGGGGTTCATCATGATACAACGCGTCGAGGCTGCTGGTGAAGTGCATAGCGGACTTTGACTGATTCGAAGCTCGTAGACTTTCGGCAAGGGTGCGGACAGCACGCATGCGGCGCGCCTGAAGCGCGACGGTCTTGAGGCTGCGGCGACGTCCTATGTTGCTGATCAGCTGGGCCTGGACGATACGAAGGTGAAGTTCAGGTCTGGGTACGCAGGCGGGTCTTCCGTCCATTACGGGTATATCCGTCAAACGCATGCAAGTTCATCTGCTTCAGGCTTTACACAGATAGCTCATCTTCATGTAGGAGGATATCCCATTCGTAAACGCCGTGGCCAACGTTGCCTTCAAGGACGACAAGATCGTTTCATTCGGTCACTCCTTCGTCCCGACAGGTGAGTACATCACTTCTGGCCATGGATATACCAAACTTATACTGCTACAGATAATATCGCCCATTCAACCCCATCCGTCGACATCGCCTCCTTCCTCCCCGATGTCGAATCAAAGCTCGACGGAAAGTTCAACAACCACACCAGCGTCGAGTACCTCGTAAAGTCCGACGGTACCATCGCCCTCGTCCACGTTGTCCAAATCCAGAACGATGCCAAGAATACCTGGTACGAGGCCATGGTAGACGCACACAGCGGCGAGCTTCTTTCGATTACGGACTTCGTCGCGCACGCGGCGTACAGAGTGCTGCCGGTCACCAAGGTCGTGCCCACCGAAGGATTCGAGCTCGTCGAGGATCCCGCGAATGAGGCTGCTTCTCCGTACGGGTGGCACGCGTGGAGCGACGATTCGGGGGAGAACATTACGACGTGTGTTGAGTTCCTTGCTTGGGGTTGAGGCGGGGTTGCTGACACCGAGATGAAGGGGCAACAACGTCCAGGCTTTCCAAGGCTCTTGGGATACAGGATCGGCCGAGCAAACTGCGGACGGGCTGGTCTTCGACTACACGTACGACCTCGATAAGGAGCCTACTGAGGGCAATAATACTAAGGCGGCCGTCGTGAATGCGTTCTACTTGTTGAACATGCTTCACGACGTGAGCTACATGTGAGTTGATATCCTTGCTTCTTTTGACTTCGGACTGACCTGAGGTAGCTACGGCTTCACTGAGGAAGCCTACAACTTCCAATGGAGCAACTTCGGCAAGGAGGGTGCGCAGGGCGATCGCATTGTAAGTTCTCCCAATTGCACGTTAGAACGCAGTTTCTGATATCTTGTGCGCAGATGATGAACGTCCAATCGACCCTATCCGTCGACAACGCTGGCTTCGTCACACCTCCTGACGGCCAGGCAGGCCAGTGCTACATGTTCCTCTGGGATTACACGACGGTAAGTACCCCACGTAAGGCTTCTTATGTGCACGCTTGCTGACGAGTGCACAGCCAAACCGCGACGGCGACATGGAGAATGACCTCCCTCTTCACGAGGGCACGCACGGTATCTCGAACCGTCTTACGGGCGGTGGCACGGCGCGTTGTCTTCAGGGCACCGAATCGGCTGGAATGGGTGAGGGCTGGTGAGTCAAACTCTCATCAGATGCTCGGCACAGCACTCAATTATCTTAGGTCGGACGCCATGGCCGAGTGGATGCAGCAGACGAGCGGCCAAGTAAAAGACTTTATCATGGGCTCGTGGGTTTCGAACAACTCGAGCGGGTACCGCAGCCACCCGTACTCTACGGATCCGAAGGTCAATCCTCTGCGCTACTCGTCCGTCAAGGACCTTGACGAAGTGCATGGTGAGCATCTCACGCCTCGAAATGGACGAACGTGTGTTAACGATATGGACAGACATCGGCGAAGTGTGGGCGAACGTCCTGCACAACGTCTATGCCGCCCTCGTCGAAGGCTTCGGCTGGGACGCCGACTTCAGGACAAACGCCGATAGCGACAAGGGCAACGTCGTCTTCATGCACCTCTTCATTGACAGCTTGGCTCTGCAGCCCTGCAACCCGACGAGTGAGTTGCTACCGTTGCCACAAACAAGTGAGATGGCTGATGTGCGCTGCTAGTGGTTCAATCACGCGATGCATGGATCCAGGCGGACGAGAATCGATACGACGGCGCTCATAAGTGTGCCGTCTGGAAGGCGTTCGCTAGCCGTGGATTTGGGGTCAACGCAGCTGACTTCAACGACGACGAGACGGTGCCGGAGGATTGTCAGTAAGGAAGAGCAGAGGGGAGGGTCAGCAATCACTAACTTATTGGATATACTATATGCTGGGGCGAAATCAATACATGTGCTGACACCGATACCCTCGTACAACACGGCCCGAGAGAGCAAGGGCCGTACCGGAACGCGCGCCTCGCGCTGAACATGCCGGGTGTGACGTCACGCGTTGAGTTTCCTCAAAAGGCAAGAAGTTGAACTTCTCCACGAACCACGACCCCGTGCACGACGCGTGAATGCCTTCGACATGATACGGACTCTATTCTTCCTCATCCTATCTGTCACCCTTGCTAGAGCTCAGCTATCTCTTCCTGACCCGCCCCTCCTACCCCCGAACGCCAGCGCTGGGACCGAACCCTCTAATTCGTCCTCCCGGTCTCCCAATGGACAGTGGTCGACGCTTCTGGGAGACGTGCTTTACTTCTACGAGGCACAGCGAAGTGGGAAGCTTCCGGATACTAACAGAGTCGAGTGGAGGAACGACAGTGCTTTGGACGATGGTGAAGATGTAAACCATGATTTGTCAGGTTAGGCCCCTTCCTCCCGAAGTTGCCCTATGTTGTTGCTTAAATAGTTTTTAGGGGGCTACTACGATGCAGGAGGTAGACCTCTCATTGCAGCTCTATCCTCTATCCTGCTAACTGTGTCCAGACTACATCAAGGCCACATATCCTCTTGTGAGTACCTGGCTTCCGAATGCGAGCGGACAAATATTTACTCGGTGTGCTCTTGGCAGAGTTTCTCTCTAATGTCCATTTGCTGGGGCGCTCTTGATTTCGGACAAGGTATACTTCAGAGGCTTCATCCCTTTGACATGATTCCGACGAAGGAACAGGCTACGAAATGGCCAATCAAACGGCCTACCTCGACGACATGCTACGATGGGGGCTTGACTGGCTTATCAAGGTAAAGTCATTGCCAGGTCTCTCATACCCTCAAGCTGAGGATAGTACCAGGCTCACCCCTCTGACGACACGTTGTACGTTTTGGTCGGCGATGGTACGCAAATAGCGTACTTCTCGGCTTGAGTACGCCGCTAATATCGCTGTAGCCGACACCGACGACGCATACTGGGGCGGGGATGAGAACATCCCTACACCTCGTGTATCCTACCAAGTGAACGCCTCTGACCCAGGAACGGACGCCTTCGCGCAAGCGTCCGCCGCCTTTTCAGCATGTTCAAGTCTCTACTCAAACCGCACCTTCGGCGACACGGGCACCCTCAGCTTGCACAACTCCACGTATGCAAATACGCTTCTGAACCACGCGTCCAAGCTGTACGACGTCGCAGTGCACGCATCTGGCGGTCAGAAGCTCTACTCAGACGTCGTGCCCGAAGTCGCCGACGCGTATGGCTCATCGGGATTCGAGGACGAGCTGACTATGGCTGCGCTCTTCCTCTCCTGGGCGAAGGGCGATGACTCCCTCTTCGACGAGGCCAGCGACTACTGGGACGAGTACGACTTGGACAATAACCTGCGTGGCGTTTTCAACTGGGATTCCAAGATTCCGGGACTCCCCATCCTGTTCGCCCAAGTCAGTAACGCATCTGGCCACGGCAACACGAACGAGTGGACGCAGATATCGGAGAATTTTCTCGATGGCATCCTCGATAACAAGAATGGGGCCGAGCTAACAAAGGGCGGGCTGCTCTACTACGATGGTGATTCGGACTCGTGCAGCCTGAACCCTGCGTTGAATGCCGCTATGCTGCTCGTGAAGTACGCACCTCTTGCCTCGGATTCTCAGCGCGAACGCTATCTCGTACGTGTCATGTCTACCTTCCCGGAATGTTAGTTGACTACGACTCTTCTTCAGGACTACTCAAATCAGCAGCTCAACTACACCCTGGGCAACAACCCCATGTCAAGTAAGCAGTTGCTCTGCGGCAGCGCGTCAATGCTCACCTTTCCACGTGCAGTCCCCTACGTGGTCGGCATCAACCCGAATGCACCGAAGAACCCGCACTCCGCCATGGCAAGCGGTGGTAACGATATCGAGAACATCGATACTTTGCCGGAGCAGGAGGCATACGTTCTGTACGGCGCGCTTGTTGGCGGACCTGACAAGC
Organism: Pleurotus ostreatus/Saccharomyces cerevisiae fusant; assembly: GCA_024196135.1. Classification (NCBI taxonomy): domain Eukaryota; kingdom Fungi; species Pleurotus ostreatus/Saccharomyces cerevisiae fusant. The sequence continues at coordinate 119,175 of JAMQCK010000038.1, read as the reverse complement.
TGGATGGGTTCTTCGATATCAGGCGAGACTGGCCGCAGACGGAGGTGCGTGCTGCCTCTTTCTATGCTATGGCCGCGTGTCTGACGACACGAAGGTCGCCCTGGATTATAACGCCCCTCTGCTCACGCTCGCTGCGTACCATGTTCAGTCCGACGAAAACGATCCTTACTATGTGACGCTGGAAGAAGGAGCTGCTGTCAGACCCAGGGGTGCACCTTGCGATGCGGCTATCACCGATGGGTGCTCTGCAAAGATGTCGAAGGGTGGAATAATCGCGATGGCGGTCTGCGTTGGGGTGACTGGACTGTTCGTGTTGGGTTTGTTTTCGACGTGGTTCTACCTCTCTTGGACTTGGTGATCGCATGCCAGGACGTGCTGTATAATCTACCTCATCTACTGTACATACATCTATGTAATCTTGCTTATGCATCGTCATGGCCATTGCTCGATGGACTCCTACGGGCCTTGTTGGCAAGGTTGTGGGTCCAGGGCCGTTGCGTCACGGTCATGACGCCGTCATTCGTCCACGTGCGCGACCGCCACGTTCGCAAGCCCGAGCGCCGACAATGACACGCCACTCTCATGAAGCCAACTTGAATCCCGCTATGTCGACCATAGCTATACGTGTCGAGCTCCCCGCCTACTCTCACTCCTTCCAAGTTCAAGTTCCTCCCTCGGCATCCGTCCAAGATCTCAAGCGAGAGATAGCCCGCACTTGCCCCGGGACTCCTAGGGTGGAAGGCCAGCGCTTGATATGCCGGGGTCGCGCGTTGGACGACAGCGAGCGTGTTGAGGGTGTATGGAAGGTGCGTCGATGTTCTTCAGATAATGGGGACTGTGCTGACAGTGCGATACAGTCGCCCGACCACATGCGCGTCGTACATCTCGCCGTACATCCCTCTGCTTGGACTGGGGCACCTCCTCGGACTTCTCAGGCATCTGCGACCAATCCAATTCCAGCACCGACAAATGCGTTCGCGCATGCGTCGATTCCTCACGCCAGGCGGACGATTCCTACCTGGCCTTCCGGGGACGCAGAAGCGGACTCTCGTGCGTACTCAAAGGCGGCCCTGGAATACGTGTACATCAAGCACAGAGAGGCCCTCTCTGCCTTGACGGGGCAGCCGGTGATGCCGCTTCCCCCAAATCTGCTGGATCTGCGGCCCATGGCCAAGAGCTGCTTGGAGTCACGTCATGGTCTCAAGTGGCCCAGTATCCTCGACGAGCCATTACCAGATGTCGAAGGCGAGGGTGAAGGTGTCATCTACGACCGGACAGTCATTGAGTGCGTCTTTCACTCTGCTTGCTAGTTCTTATCGGCTGACAAGTGTGCAGCGGTGTTCCCTACTATCGCCTCAGAGATCCGCAGGCAAAGCCAACGTCGCGACAGATTCATGCGGCGAAGGTCCTCGCCGTCACCTTCCCTCTGCTCAATCTTCCTCCTGCACTTCCTCCGACCCCTGTAGCCGTTCCTTCACTTCCGACTGGACTGCCGCCCGATGTCCACCAACTCATGCGCCAGCTCAACTTGCCTCCTATGGCACCTCTACGGGTCGACGGGGACAACGTTCCTGGAGCAAATGGGATCAACGTCGTCCACGTCAATCGACCTGCAATTCCTCCTGAACTACAGAACCTGCAGATTCGGCCTCTCATCGTACCTCTCCTTGTACTTGTCTTCCGCGTTATGCTCCTCCTCTACTTCCTCGACCCAGAAGATTCCCCCATCTACGCCGTCTTCATCCTCGGATTCGTCATTTGGGAGATGTGGGGCTTGGTCATGAGGGGGATCCCGAGGGAGCCAGGTCAACAGCGGGAGAACGGCGGAAACGCGGCCCCAGCTGCAGCGGGCGCGCCGGCCAACGGTGGGGAGGGGAATGGTGCTGCACCGAACAACATTGCTTTGGCTGCCAATATCCAGTCCCAAGCAACGGAGTATCTGGGCTCCCAAGGCCTCGCGGCCGAGGACGCAGCGCTCAATGCACCCAATGCACCGCCGCCGACTGTGGGCCAGAAAGTCATAGCTTTCGCATCGCTACTTCTCAGCACTATCCATCCTGCGGTTTGGGAGCGTCGGCGCGCACTTCTGAGGAGACGCGAGGGTCAGATCAGGACGGAGGAGCGGGCTCGGCAAGCTGCCCAAGAACGGGCGGCAAACGGAGAAGGGGATGACTCGACGGACCACCCCGCCCCGCCGCCTCCTCGTCCTCGGGCGCCATGGGTCCAGGAGTACGTCCAGCGAGTTCTCGCCGATGAGTGGGTGGATGAGTCTGCAGATTGATAATGGACTATATGTTGTCAAAGGGGGTGGATCTATTATATTCGTGTACTATCGTTGTCATGTCGCTATTCATCGAGGCTTTGAGGTTGCTTTCTTCCGATGTAGTGGCATGGAGGACCCTTTGAGGCGCACATGGGCGCAATCAACGAAATCACAAAAGAACAATGGTGATGAGGCCACGTGCCGTTTCGGCTATATCCCCTTCAAGCTGAACATCGCCCTTGTCTCTTCCCCTCATCTCACTGTCACATATCGCACTCCTGTAGCACCCCAGTCGGTGCTGCTGAGGATACCCGTGCAAAATCAGCTATGTCAACCTTCGAAACACTCATTGACGACCTCACGCGAGACGTGAACCGCGCGCAGCCGAAGGACGCTCTGCAGTTCTGCGCCAGCTGGTTCCAATCCCGACTCGAGGAACAGAGGATACGCATGCGAGACGTGCTATCCCAGCGCTCCCACTCCTTCTCCAGAGACGTCCCTTCCGAGATGTACATAGATATCCCTGTGGGCAGTGGGCGCGATGGCGCGCCGGCGAGCGTGTCTCCCTTCACCCAGGCACCTCCCGCGCCCCGACCCTCGTTCCGTGCAAGCATCGCACCATCAAGCAACAGTCCATTCGGCACGCTGAACGTACCGGGGAACGCGCTCCTAGCGAACCGGGCACCTAGTCCCCGCGCACGCTTCCAAGTGGACGGACGCGAACTGCCACCGACCTCTCCCCTTAGCCCTGGCGATCCCTTCGCTCCATTCGAGACTTCCGGTGCGAATGGCTTGAACCCATCGGAGTACCTCCAGCCCCCCAACGCATCCATATTCGCTCGACGCGCGTCCGTGTCGGCTGAGTCGATCTCGGTCGACGCGTTGAACCGCGAAGAGACGAAGACGCGCGTGTTCCCCAAAACCCCAGATCAGATGCGGCGTATACAATCATCGACCGCGAACAACTTCATCTTCCGCGATTTGACAGAGGAACAGAAGCGCGCGGTCTTCATGGCGATGCAGGAGATGACGGTGGACAAGGACACGGTGGTGATTCGGCAGGGCGACGATGGGGACTACTTCTATATCGTCGAGTCAGGCTTACTGCACTGCTTCATACGACCAGAGCCGCTTCCTCCATCCTGGAAGCATGCACCGAAGACGCCAACGCCCTTGATACGGGAAGACGAGTCGGAAGAGATGTTCCTGCAACCAGACACTCACCGCGAATTTGGCAAGAGGGTCGCCGAGTATCCTGCCGGCACATCTTTCGGCGAGCTCGCGCTCATGTACGGCCATGCTCGTGCAGCTACGGTCCTCTCGGTCGAGCCGTCCTCCCTCTGGAAGATCGAGCGTCGCGACTTCCGTCACGTCGTCGTGGGCTTGGCGCACAAGCGGCGCTCGATGTACGAGCAATTTCTCTCGACTGTCACTCTGCTCTCGTCGCTGGACGCGTCAGAGCGAAGCAAGATCGCGGATGCGCTTGTGAGCCGGGTATACGAAGACGGGCAGGCCGTCGTGAAGCAGGGCGAGACCGGCGACACGTTCTTCTTCGTCGAAGAGGGAGAGGCGTGCGTTACCAAGAAACCGCAGGACGGCGAGGATGGGGAGGAGATAGTCGTTGGTCACCTGAAGAAGGGCGACTACTTTGGAGGTGCGTCTGGTCGCTCTTCTCAATTCCCCGGAGACTGATTACTTGCTATAGAACTGTCTTTGCTTCGTTTGGCGCCACGCGCTGCTACTGTTAGCGCTGTCGAGAGGGAAGATCCGAATCAGCCCAAGCTGAAGGTAGCGGCGCTGGACGCGCCTGCCTTTACGCGGTTGCTGGGACCACTTCGGGAGATAATGGAGCGCAAGGCCGGGGAGACGTACGGGCGCTGATCTGGTATTTGTTGTGCAATGTTCACGGGCATGGTGATCTACCAAGTGTATCCACTAGTGTTGTTATTCTTGCAGTTGTATCGTTCTGGAATCGGAATAGTGCTTTGAGTTCTGCTGTGTGCTTCGGATTGATTGGACTTCCCGGAAGGGCAGTCGACAAGTCCGGATTGTGGGTGCTAACACGTGGATTGTTGCGGTCAATACTTCCGAGCCTCGTCTCAAGAAATTCATTTTCTCCCTTGTCATCGCCCCGCCGCACCGCACCCACCTTGTCCGCCCGTCGTCCGTTGTCTGAGTGCTCTACATTATCGCGCGTATGTAAACGACAATCCTATATCGATGAGCCTCGCCATACCGCCGTTCCCCCGCCCAATCGCCGTATTCCAAGTCTGGCAGGACGGAGATGCGCAACACCGAGAGAGTGGCAACGACATCAGCGACGCGGACGGTTCTGCGACGGTTCTGAGCCCGGAACGTCCGGGACGGAGAGGTCCACGGCGTCGGAGCCTATCATCTCATCGCGTTGGTAACCGGCCATGAGTTGGCTGATTGGTGAAGTGGAGCGCTCCATGATGCCTTCTTTGTGCCCCCACCGCCTCGCCCGCTTCGCCTGTTAAATATTTCCGACCTGGTGTCGTCTTTTGTCCGTTTTTTCTGTCCATCCTCTTGCTGCCAGACTGGCCCTTCCACCCAAGGCCACCATCTCGGCATCTTCGACAGAGAAGAAATCACCACCTTAAACTCCTTCAAACCCCGACCACACACAGTCTTTACCTCCCGTTCTCTTCTGTAGATGTCTAGCGTCTATATTGTGCAGAGGCAGGGCCTCGGTGATCGTGAGTTGCACGCCACTCTCTCGAAGAGCAGGACTGACAGATATGCGCAGTGTTGGGCCTGTAAGTTTGGTGGCGCGCGCGTCCTTCCTGCGCTCACAATGAATACCCCCCAGCGGTGGCGACGACGATTCGTCCTCCACCTCCGCGACGGGCACTGCCACTGCCACATCCAAGTCGTCGGACCCCCTGGGATTGGGCGGATTAACTACGGTTCTGGACGGGCTCACGACTGTCCTTGACCCATCGCAAACGTCTGAGACGTCTTCTGCTTCACCCACGTCCACGTCACTAACGTCTTCTTCGCCTTCTTCGACTTCAACGAACAGCCGGACCTCCAGCTCGTCGAGCGCGTGAGTGGTATTCCAGCTCGGTTAAGCTTGTTTGTAACAAACCGCAGGTCGTCTTCGTCTGTATCATCAAAACCTGCATCATCTACTGTAACATCATCCTCCGCTTCGTCTTCTGCGACGTCGTCTTCGGCCTCTTCTTCGTCCTCGACGACGAGCGCGTCCTCCTCTTCGGTGTCTGTGACACCCAGCACGAGCGCCTCAGTCACCGAGTACACCAGCAATGGCTCTGCACATACCTCGACCATGTTCGTCACGGCCTCCGCGTCAAGCGCGGCAGAGAGCGCTTCCGCGGCGCCCGTCTCCGGCAGCAAGGCCTTCCTGAACAACAAGCCTCTCGCGGGCTTCGTATTTGGGTTGGCTGGACTCGTTGGACTCGTGATCATCATCATGATCGCGACGTTCGCGATGCGCCGTAACAGGCGCAAGAAGCTCATGGAGGAGGCGGTCTCGTTCGACCCCTCTTACATGACCACCGGACGTGACGGCGACACAGGTTCACTGGCAGAGAAGGGCGCCCCGCTCGTCCGCAACCCCAGTGGCGGCAGCGGCACCCGTCCTCCCAGTGTAGGCTCGTACACTGGCTCATACCGCGGTGGCGCCTACAACAACCCCGCCCCGCCGCCTGGCGCCTACTCCGGGCAGCCGGCGTACGGTCAACAGCAGGGATACGGAGGACAGGCTCAAGGTTACGGTGGTGGAGGTTACGGGTACGGGGCTACGACTTTCGCGCCACCGGCTCCTTCGCGCACGCCCCAGCCGGTGCAGCCGGCTTATGACACGTACGAGCCCGCGCGGCCTCCGGCTCTAGGCAATTACACGGGTCCCAACTACCTTGGAGCACCCAACGCCGGTGGCGCTATGCAGCTGCCGGATACCTTCGGCTCGCCCAACACGCAGAATCTCCCCGGCCAAACTCTTGGCAACATGAAGGTGCGATACCCACCCGCTCAAAGTACGAACCAGCACTGACCTTTCTGCAGATAGCGAATGCATGAAGACTCTCTCGTTAGTGCACGGATACCCATCTCATTTCGGACGTCGCCGTCGTAGGACTGTTCACTACTTCGGGTGCGGACTTCAGCGTTCTCTACGCCCCTCGTTCTGTGGTGTCCTCCACCGACTCAAGTACCGAAGACTTCGCGCCTTGTAACATATTGTCGTTGCTATCGCTCCACCCTTCTAACGCGTATTCTCTTGCTCTAATGAGCATATTTACCTCCTCTGCGTAATCTAGCTGTCGCTTTCGAACCTGTTGTCCCTCTGGGAGGGCGAGCATGATATTGAGTAGTTCCTGTGGAATGTATCATTACCATTCGCTGAGTATTCTAGCAATACAGTATGGAGCATGCTTAGGAGGGACGCGGGCTCTTTGGATTGAGTGAGGTTGAATGTCCGGTGTCAGCTCACCGCAATTAATTCAGCTCAAGATGGGGTTATGGGGCGCGCTAGCTGGCCTGAAGTATGGGGAATGGGGTTGGCAGATTTCTAGACGAAGAGCCGTGTGGTACCACTGTAGAGGGGTATGATGGCGCCGTTCAAGCAAGTTCGAGGCGTAGACCCTGCGTAAAGTCGAACATGAAGTGATGAAGGGCGCCATGTCATAGCTGATCTCCGTGGGCGGCGCGTCATGGATCAGAATCACATGCCGCGCGGAAGTACAAGACGCGATCGTAACCTGACCCCAACGCCCATGAGCCAGCGATGAACTACCTTCGCGGCGCAGTCAGCGCTATCAGCGCCCCGTACCAGTACTACAAGGAGCTCCCGCCCCTGAATCCCTCGACGCTCACCGGGGCAATCGATGTCATTGTCATACAACGCCCCACTGACAACGGAGACACTGAGCTCGTCTGCTCCCCCTTCCACGTACGCTTTGGAAAATGGCAGGTGCTGCGGCCTGGGGAGAAGAAGGTGCGCAAGTATGTCGTGTACCGAGATCATGCACTAACTGTGGCGTAGGTAACGGTCGCGGTGAACGGACATGTCATTCCGTACAATATGAAGATCGGCGACGCCGGCGAGGCCTTCTTCGTCTTCGAGACAGATGACGACGTGCCGAATGACCTTCTTACGAGTCCTATCCTCGAGCCAACGCGCGCGGAGGACGAGAAAGCGAAAGCGGAGCCAGGACGGTTTGGTGCTAAGGAAGATCCGGAGGAGAACCAGGATGTAGACGATGGACAGGCTCCGCCTCTCAACCAGACATCACCCGAACCGGAGCCCTTTGACCTGGATGCCACGGATGGCACTGCAGAGGCGCGCAAGCCGCCCCCCTCCTTGAATCTAAAGGGCACACACTTGCCGTTCCCTCACCCCACGGGGCTCCTGACACCATCTACGCCATCGTCTATGTTCAGAATGGACGAAGACCAGGACAAGCGCGTCGACGAGACTTTGAAGAAGTTTGTCCGCCACGAATCGTCGACGGCGGACGTGCAATATAGCCATCGTGCGTCACGTCTCCGCCTACTTCCCTCACCTCGCTTACGCTACTTGTAGATATGGCTCTTGACTCTGAGGGGTACCACGCCGAACATGGCCGCGAGCGCTCTGATGATACTGTGACTGGAGATGAGCGTGAACCTGGACCTTCATCGCAGCCCTTCCCGTCGCCACCTGTAACGGGTATGTAAGCTGCTCTGTCCGTCTTACCGCGCTAATTCCGCGACAGAAAATGGCCGCCCCGGCATGACGCACGTGAAGTCCGCTTTTGCTGACCGTGATGAGTTCGACGTTCCCGAGAGCGAGGCCAGCAACGATGACGGTCCAGTACCCTTCCCTCGCGCCACTTCCGAGCCGCCACCCGATGTAGACGAATCCTCGGAGGGATATTACCCTCGCACACCCACTCAGCAACATCCTCACCCTCAGGAATATTCATGGGATTGGGGCGCATTCCCCCAAGCATCACCCATCAAGCCGTCATTCTCTAGAAGTGGTCGCGTCGAGACTGGAAAGGACTTAGGAAAGCCAATGACACGAGCGGACTTCAAGGGGAAAGGCCGACTATTCCCAGAGGGTGGTCTCGATGCTACCGACAGTCAAAGCTTGAGCGACCGCAGACTTATGCGTAGTCGCAGTGTGCCTCCCGATGCGGACGTACCGCTCAATAGCCAGGCGGATTCCTCTATCCCCAGCATTACTACACATGATGTAGACGACGAGGGAGATGGCTACGGTGCAGGTGGCATTCTCCGACCGAGCAAACGACATCCTTCCGGCTTCGTCGTTCTCATAGACGGAAAGCGTGCCACGTTCGAGCTCAGTCTGGTCGATGACCCGAGCATATTCCACGGACTCGACGAGGTGGACGCTGCACGTAGATTTGAGGAGCATCGGGTAGACTTCGAGCGCTTTCTGAATGACCCCAGTGTCGTACAAGACTCAAAGCTGGTGCTGCGCTGGTCCGGTGATCAGTAAGTTGCTTTTGCATTTCTCTGGTGAACAGCTTCTGACTCCGAGGCAGGTACATCACCCGAGCAGACGGGTCTCCACTCATGGATGCTCTCGTGCGCTGGCGTGATCTAGCAGTCGCTCACCGCCGACCCTCTCGTCCCACCTCACCCATGTCCGACGACGAAGAGGGCGCCAAATCCGACAACGAGCAACCTACCTCCCTTACCAACACCGCTCCCGAATCCAGCTCTACCATCGCGAAGCCCAAGCCCACCTCAACATCTTGGGTCCAATGGTGGCGTCGCAGCCAGAGCAAGCCCTCCGCGCCACCGAAGCAGGGCGACATGGCCGTCGACCGCCCCGCTCTGAGGGAGACGGCGTCCGCGCCGGTGGACGACCCGATGATACACGAGCAGCAGAAGTTGGCGAAGGATATTCAGGTGACGGATACGGCGCCGGCGCTACCATCGAGCCCGGCGAACGTGACACCTTCTCCACCGAGCTCGCCTGCGGACGAGCATCCACCAAAGCGGTTTGCGAAGACGTTGCGATTGGGGTCAGATCAGTTGGTGAGGAGGACTGGCTTTTTTGCGAATGGATGATGCTGACCGTTCTTTAGAAAGCCCTTAACTTACACTCCGGTGCCAACTCCATCACCTTCTCCCTGTCCACAAGCGGTGCAATCGCCTGCACAGCTCGCATCTTCGTGTGGGATTGCACCGACCTCATCGTCGTGTCCGACATCGACGGTACCATCACCAAGTCGGATGGCCTAGGGCACGTCTTCGCCATGATTGGCCGCGACTGGACGCACATGGGCGTTGCGAAGCTATACACCGACATTGCGCGGAACGGGTACAAGATCATGTACTTGACGTCGCGAGCCATTGGGCAAGCGGATGCGACACGCGACTACCTGAAGGGCATTCGCCAGAACAACTACGAGCTTCCGGAGGGCCCAGTTATCATGAGCCCCGACCGCTTGCTGGCATCTTTGCATAGGTGAGCACCGCACCGTTTGTAATGAATCGTCTTTGTACTGATCCATCTTTCTCAGAGAAGTCATCATGCGCAAACCTGAGGTTTTCAAGATGGCCTGTTTGCGCGACATTCAGCGCCTGTTCGGCGAGGGACGGAAGCCATTTTACGCCGGCTTTGGCAACCGGATAACGGATGCCTTGTCCTACCGTAGTGTCAACATCCCGAGCTCGAGGATATTCACGATCGACTCCTCTGGTGAGGTGAAGCTGGAACTGCTCGAGCTCGCTGGCTACAAGTCCTCGTATGTCCCTTACGAATTCGTTCATGAGCGTCCTTCTGACCGTGCGCCCAGCTATATACATATGACGGACCTGGTTGACCAGATGTTTCCGCCAATCCATCGCAAGTGGGCGCCGGAGTACACCGACTTCAACTACTGGAAGCCGCCTATTGAGGACTTCCCCCTACCAGACCTATCGCCCCCTTCTCCGGCCCTCAGCGCGCGGTCAGACACATCAACATTCTCGCGCATACGCAACTTCAGCCTCGTCAGCTCGCGCTCTCCGCCGAAGCCGTCGACACCGCTCCCGGAGGCCGAGCGGGATGGCTCGCGGTCGAAAGAGCTGCGGCAGATGTCGTCCTTCGAACGATTGAGCTCAACGCTTGGCTTCAGCTCGAGCTCGAGCTCGACGGCGGATGCTGGGCGGCGGAGTGCGAGCCCCATGTCGCGCTCTTCGTCTTCGTTGACGTTCGCCGACTCCGAAGAGGACCTGAGCGATGGGGAGGAGCGGAAGTACCGCCGTGAACGGCGGACGAGTATGCCTGGTTCCTTGGATGGCTTCGAGCTAGACGAAGCCGACGAGGAGGGTCAGGAAGAGGAAGGGGACTATGGCGCTGAGTACGATGAGGAGGGAGATCACGTACCGCTGACGGAGGAGCCGGAGGAGGCTGACCTCGACGACGACCTGCTCGCGGCAGACGAGATGAAGAACGTTTCCTTCCTGTGATGATTGGGACTATGACTGGGATGTACACGCACTAATGACTACAGTACTAGTATCACTGCCTGCAATATCTATAATCTGCATGGTTTCCGTGACGGGTGCTATCTTCAGTGCCGGCGTGCCAAGCGGACATGCTGCGTACGCAGCCGAGCCGCTTAACTGCTTGCTTCCTACATTCGAGATGTCGACCTCTCACAGGTGTAGTGAAGAAGGCCTAGCGGGCTATACAATGGCTGCCTCGCTGGCAGCTAACGTCCCTCAGGGATCGGGAGATGGCAAGCAGCCGTCCGTGTCGCAAGCGTGCCGAAACACCGGCGGCGAAGTCTGCCCTCTGATCTTGGACTTTTGTTCTCTGCCTCCTACCTTGCTTCTGCCCGATACTCAGTGCTGGGGGCTGAGGTGGTTCTGCTATCCTGTGCTCGCCCGTACCTATAGGTTCAGGAGCCTGACGTAGCACGAGCGACCCACCTGCATCGGGACGGCACCTCTCCACTTCACATACGCTACCCTCGTTTGCATCTGCTCACTCTGCATCCATCGCTCAAGTTATCATGTCCAATTTCACGCTAGTGGATCCCAAGGGATGGGAGTTTGACTTGCACTCGGTGAGTGGTAGTGGGCTCTGCTGGGGGCGCATCCTGACCTCCATCTGCAGGTCTATTCCGCATACATCGGGTATTTCCAAGTCCATAACATCCCCTGGTGCGTTCGTATACCAATAATGCCGTACTCACACTGATCCCCTCCTCGTAGGTATGAGCGATCGTGGGGTCACTGGTTCTCCTCCTTCGAAGAGTTCCTCGCATTCTCCTGGCCCGTCATCACCGTCACGGACTCCTGGACCGGCCGCGCACATATAGTGACCCGGCTCACCTCCATAGGCGCCTTCATCAAGATGATCAAGACGCGGTGCGTTCCCTCCGCGAAATGAAGCGCCATCCGCCCGATCTCATCCATCTCCGCCCTTACCAGATTCGGTGAATCCATACCTCAGGCGCCCAACATCCTCCAGGTTACGCCGTTCGAGACGTCGACGAGGCACCTGCGGAATGTGAGCGACTATGCGACGTACAAGAAGCTGCATGCGACGCTCCCGGCGGCGGAGCTGAGCGCGTTGAAGGCGCGTATACGGGCGGGCGAGCCGCATGCGGTGAAGAAGTTATGGGACCAGAAGGAGAAGACGTTCCTTGCTATGGACTTTGAATGGAGCGAGCGCAATGAACGGAGCTGCCTGGAGTGGGGGTACGCTGCGGTGCGGTGTGGGCATTTGGATAGGTAGGTTTGGCTATTTTCTCGAGAGAATCTTGACTAAAGCGGTTCAGTCAAGGTCGCTGGCCTCCGGTACCAGAGAAGAATTATAGGTAGGGATAAATCAGTTATTGACTGCCGAAGATAACTGATGGTCGACTAGGAAGGGCCATTACATCGTCGGTGAATACGTCGACAAGGTCATGAACAAGCACTTCTTGAATCATCCGTGGGAGGTGTGTCACTCGCTATGCATAGTTACGATCAACTGACCGTTTGTCAGTACGCTGTGCGTGTCTTCGCCAACAAATCTGCTGCTCAAGGGCTCATGATGCATAGTTCGGCGACAGTCAAATAGTGTCCAAGTCGAAGCTGCCAGAGCTCATCACGTCGATAATCAGGTCAGATATACCGTGACACCGCCAGTCATCGCTCCTACTGACGCGCATCTTGTTTTCCTCTCACAGCAGTTTAGCCAGTCCGGATTCCGAAACTCTGGGCAACGTGTTGGTCGTTGTAGTCCACGGATACGGGGACATAGCTAGGATGGAAGACATAGGGATTAGTGAGTTGTTCGCCTTCAGTGTATCGCTGTATACTCAAACCGCACCGCAGAGCTTCCGCACAACGTCTTCATCCTGGATGCCGCCGCTTACGAGCGTACCTTGTATGCTGCCGGGGTACGCGGAACGATGATTGACCCCATGACGAATATGCCCCGACAGCCAGGCTCGACGCTCGCGCCAGAAAACCTCCTCCGCACATTTGCCATGCCGCCTCTTACAGTAGCCGAAGGCACCGTCGTGCTTCCGCCACCGAAGCAAGCGCAGATGGTAGCCTTCCTAAGCGCTTGCCCTCCACGTAATGCCGGCAACGACGCCTTCATGCTGCTGTTTGGCACTCAGATGCTCCTCGATGGCGCTCGAACAGAAATCCCAATCATCCTTCCCAAGATGCGGGCGAGGCCAGTGAGCATGATGCCTGCCATGCCTATGGCGGGTCTGCCTGCGATGATGACAGGGATGTCGTTGGGACCTCCGATGGCGGGGCGACCGGCGCTCAGGAAGAGCGCAACGTCGGAGAGGTTGCAAACGATGCAAGCGCAAGACCTAATTCGCGACGATGGTCAGTATCTGAGCATTGGAAGGTCTCGGTCTCCGGGGCGTAGGATCAGCAGTGGTGGGGTCCACGGATGATTGGGCTCTGCACACGCGAAAGGACTACTAATACGGACTCATGTCGGACACTGCCGTTTGGACCTCTGCTTATCGCATCGCTCCACTGCATTAGCTACAGGACGGACAACTCGTATTTATTCTCTGTGGACCCTTCTACAAGCTCGCACCATCTAGGCTACGCAACCTGATTTACTTGGCAAGTTCATTGTCTTTGTTTTTGTTGTGAGCAGTGGGTCCTTTGTTCCAGCTGTGCCGTCATCACGTCGATCCCGGCAATCACCGCCACGTGTCCCTATGCTCATTGATTCACCGTGACTGTCTCCTTGTTTCTTACCACCACTTTCGCCACCCTCATCTCGACGGTCTATCAAAACACAACATGCCTAACACTGTAACTGAGCTACAGAGTAACATCGTAACGGTTCTCGGGACGACTGCGCCAAACGCTACTGTCAATGGCTCTCAGCGACCCAGAGGCAAACAACCTCGCCGCCGAAAACCCAAGGCGAAGGAGGGCGAGGGAACGCCTGTTCAGGATGCCCCTGCTAAGAAAGTCAGAAATCCTCGGAAGAAGGTTGCGGAAAAAGAAGACGCACCGCACGACCCTGCTGTTCCTCGCGACTTTGGCATCGTAGGACGCGCTGCGAAGGCAGCAGTGGCTGCTATAGAAAAGATCGGCTTTCCAGCTGCCGTCTTTGGTAGCATGGCCTGTGGTCTGTACGGAAACAAGCGAACACCCAATGTGAGTAGCACTCGCATACAAATGCGTATATCCTGACATTTATGGCCACTACCCAGGACGTTGACATTCTCATTTGCATACCACCCGACTCGGACTTCGTCGCTGAAGACATCAAGCGGAAGATCCTAGACGTCAATCCGCGCAACTTCTTCCTCAAACTCCCCCGCGACCCAGCAAACACCTACCGCAAGCTCTACTATCGCGACGAGTACATGGGACCGGAATGCAAGGTCGACATCCTCATACCCGGAACGCTGATGCTACCGCTGCTCGCACCTTCGCAAATTACACGCATAGACGACATACCTGTTGTCCCCTTCTCCGTGCTGTTGTTACAGAAGCTGCAGGGCTGGGACGACCACGGGCGCGAGGAGCAGGGCTTCAAGCGCACGAAGCAGCAGACGGATGAGGGCGACCTCAGGCGCATGATGGGACTCGCGGCGGCTCGCGCTCTTACGGCGGAAACATCACCCTGGGACGACGAGGCGCTGTTCCCCGCAGAGTTCATGCTGTTAAGCCGCGAGCGCGTCATCGCGTACAGCAAGAAGTTCCCCGACCGTGCTGCTTGGTGGGAGAAGCTGGGCTTCGTCACGAAGGCACCGGAGACGGCGCCGACGAAGGAAGATGCCAGTGCTGATGGCAAGGCTACTACTGTAGATGCTGTTAATCATGCAAATGAGCCTACCCAGGCATGAACTTTTCCCTCTCACGATTGCTGCCCAAGCATCGCCTCATCCCTACCCAAACTCGCTCAGCAAGGTTGTACAAGACACACAAAGAAATCCAAGCATCACTATATAGCCCGGAAATTACAATAGAGGTATACAATAAAGATCTACCCATGTACCGACATGTGATCCCCCAACGCAAGAAGGTCGTGGTCTAGTTTAGGAGGTGCCCAGTGTGCCGCCTCTTCGCAATGACCTTCTGGAGCGAAGCCTTGACGATGCCAACAGCCTTCTCCGTGTCCTTCTTGGAGAGCGCGGCAGTCAGCACAAGGCGGATGCTCGGCCGGGGCTCGACAATCTCCTGACCGCGCAAGCGCTTCGCCTTGCTGATCATGACACCCTGCGCGAGCGCGTCCTCGACGACCTCCTGCAGCGCGCGCTCCTCGTCCTCGATGTCCCAGTCCCAAGTGTTCGCGTCGCGCGGGAGCACCGAGCGGGGATCGCTGTGCTTGGGCTTCGTCGCGGTGGCGGGGTGCAGCGTCGCGCTAGCCTTCTCGCGCTGAATGTCGTTCGCGCTCTTCAGGAAGATGTGGATCATGGGCGACGCGGGGTGGCTGGGGATGTTGATACCGTCGACGCGCTCAAGGACGGAGCGCGCGACGCGGACATTCTCGCGGAGGGCCTCGAGGGTGGACGGGCTGTTCTTCAGGAGCTCGATACCCTCCGAAGCGGAGACAGCGAGCAAGGCGGGCGAGGTGGCAGAGAAGACGAAGGAGGCACCGTTGTTGCGCTGGTGGTCAATGGCGATCTTGGAGCCGGCGCAGAAGCCGCCAGACGAGCAAAGGCCGATGGCGACGCTGCCGACGATCATGTCGACCTTGCTGGCGGGGACGTTGTAGAGCTCGGTAAGACCGCGACCGGTGCGACCGACAGTGCCGAAGGAGTAGGACTCGTCGAGGATGAGCCTGTATTTGTGCTTGTACTTGAGCTCAATCTGGGCGGAGGTGAGCCAAATGATACAGATACAGACTTGTGATACGAACCAGCTTCGGCAAGTCAACCATCTGCCCGTCCTTTTCGAAGATGCCTTCCGTGATGATAAAGCGACGGGTGAGCGGGGCCCGCTTCTTGCGCTGCTCGCGGTCCACAGCCTCGCACACATCGTTAAGCGACTGCAGGTCGTTGTGGTCGAACCAGCGAACGGTTGAGCGCGAGATCTGGATACCCTTCTGGATGGCGAAGTTGACACCGCGGTCGGCAATGATAATATCTCCACGCTTGCAGAAGGAGGCAATGACCGAGGGGATAGTGCTGAAGCCCTGGGAGTAGAGGATAGCGGCCTCGGTACCAAGGAATTCTGCGATGTTGTTCTCCAGGTCGACGTGGACGTCGAGAGTGCCGTAGAAACCAGCCGGGCCGCAGCTCCCAAGACCGTACTTGCGTAGGGTCTCGATGGCGCGTTCCTTGATGTGCTCGTTGCCGGCGAGGCCAGTGAAGTTATAGCTGCATAGGTTGATCGCGGTCTTGCCCGTGCTGGCTAGTTTGGGCTTGGGACCATTGGGACCGGCAATGACAGGGACGGCGGCGAGCTCATTCTGCTCGCGCTCGCTGAGGGGCTGGCCGAGGGGCTCAGGGGTCCACTCGTCTACAAGCTCGTCGATTTCCTGCACGCTATTAGCCGCGGCCTCAGCTAGCATATCTCATGCTGCGCACCTTCTCCGAAAACTCGATGAAGTGCTTCTCCGAGCTAGAGCGTGTCCTCCGCTGGAAGACAGTCCTTATGGCGAAGATGAAGAGAATGATCTCGAGGAGCGTTCGACCAGGATCGTTCTGGTGGGAGCTGCGAACATAACGCTCGACGATAGCGGAACCCGGCAGCTTGTAGAAAGCTGCCTCCACGGTCATCAGGCCATTGGCGACGGTAGTAAAGAGCGGCTCGAGCGCAGGCGGCACGGTAGACATGTTGGCGGGAACGTCGACGTCGACGACAACGGCAGCGACGACGGAGAACGGCAGAGCCTGTCGCGACTCACGTTATGGGGATTTGCACGGCCCGCTCGCGTGCGCCGCGCGTGGGTGATATCTCCTCGTCCTCCGCGGGGTAGTGCTCGATCGCAATCATCCTTCTCGAGCTTTCCTTTACCGTGTAGACTGCAACTTGTCCTCAACCACCATGTCCTCTCAGCGTCCCCTTGTGTTCTTCGATGTGTCCATCGGCGACAAGCCGGCTGGCCGCATTATCTTCGAGCTTTACAACGACCTTGTACCCAAGACTGCAGAGAACTTCCGTACGTAGACTCTCCCTCGACCGCGATCCCCATCCTGACGCGTCCCCCTCCCTCACAGGCGCGCTATGTACCGGTGAGAAGGGTGTCGGGAAGGCTGGAAAGCCCCTTCACTTCAAGGGTAGCAGCTTCCATCGCGTAATCAAAGGGTGAGTACGCTTAATCCGCTTTCTACCCATCATGGATGGAGAGACGAGCGTGTCAGGTTCATGTGCCAGGGAGGTGACTTCACTGCTGGAAATGGTATTGAACCATTGTATACACTGACTACCCGATGCTGAAGGAGCATTCCCAGGTACGGGCGGCGAGTCAATATATGGCGAGAAGTTCGAGGATGAGGGCTTCCCCGTGAAGCACACCAAACCGTTCCTCCTCTCCATGGTGTGTGCCATTATACCAGCCCCCCTACTCCTCTCGCTGACTTGGCTTATAGGCAAACGCCGGTCCCAATACAAATGGGAGTCAGTTCTTCGTCACGGTAGCAGCTACGCCCTGGTTGGACGACAAGCACGTCGTATTCGGTGAAGTGATCAAGGGAAAGACCCTTGGTAAGTGCACCTTGACTCTCCTCTCGTTCACTGTCTCATCATCACACAGTTCGTCAAATCGAGAACACGCCAACCGACAAGAGCGACCGCCCCAAGCTCCCTGTTGTTATCGAGGACTGCGGTGTTCTGTCTCGCGATGATCCCTCCTTGAAGGCCCCCCAAGCCACCGATGGTGACAACTATGAGGACTACCCTCAAGATGACACCCGCGACCTCGAGAAGGACCCGGCGACCTGCTTGCAGATCGCCAAGGACGTCCGCGAGTTGGGTAACAAGCTTTTCAAGGAGGGCAAGGTCGCGGAAGCGTTGGCGAAGTACGAGAGTGAGTGAAATTATTTTCATAAGTTTGCCTTGACTGACATCACCGTCAGAGGCTCTGCGGTACCTCGACTACCACCCCGTCTTGCCTGACGGCACGCCACAATCCCTAAAGGACGAATGGGATGCCCTCCTTACCCCACTCTGCCTGAACAGCGCACTCGCTGCACTTAAGATCCAGCCGCAAACCCCAGAGAACGCCGACACCGCCATCGCGTACACCTCGCGCGCTCTGCGCTTGTTTAAGCTCAGTGACGCGGAGAAAGGTGAGCACATTCGAACCGTTTCCCCTGCCTCAACTTGTTACTAACGGCCTCTGCAGCGAAAGCCCACTACCGCCGCGCGCTCGCCAACATCGCCAAGAAGGAGGACGAGGACGCCGAACAAGACCTCGTAGAAGCGCTGAAGTATGCGCCGAACGACGGGGGCATCCAGGCCGAGCTCAACCGCGTGCGCACCGCCCGGAAGGCGAAGCTAGAGAAGGAGAAAGCGAAGATGCGCAAGATGTTCGCATAGAAGTGCAAGTTGACTGCGTAGAAACCGCGGTGCTTGCAAACGGACGGTGTAGATATAGGTTGGGGTGCGCGCGAAAGAAGAAACATTAACATGTTGTATCCATGAACAACCAGTAATCTAAATGGACATTGTTGTATATCTTCGATGCGCTGTGTGCTCGGCTGGTCGTCCGTTTCGCCGTTCTTTCGAAAAGGCTTCCGAGTTTGAGGATGTTTGAAGTCACGGCTGAGCCGTGATGATACATTGCATTGTAACATAAAACTAACTACGGAGTAGGTAAGTGGGTCGGTAGGTGAGTCGGTGGATAGGGAAGTGTGTGGGTAGATACGTAGAGAGGCAGGGAGGTAGGTAGTATGCAGTCACAAGTATAAATACAGCGGTTACTTTCGGAATAGATATACAAAGGCACATGAAAGAGCGTGAGGTGGTACAGTGAGGCGGAGCCCGTCGCCCTGAGGGACTCCTACATGAGATTCACAAAGCCGAGAGCAGTCAGTCCGCGACGCCAGTCGCATTGCTCTGCGGCGCAGTGTTGGATGTCCATGATGAGTCCGTTCTCATCGACGAAGTAGGCACCGTGAAGGTCGTACTCGTCCCTGCGAGCGAAGAACTGTCTGCCGCGCTTGCTGCTGCGCGTGCTGGCCCGCGACGCGCGGCGCTGGACGTTGCCGCCCCCCGCCCGGTACCCGTCCTTGCAGTGACCCATGCCGAGTGCGGATGCTAGGTCTTGCGCGGACTTGAAGCCGCGGGCGGAGAACACGAAGCGCAGCAGCGGTTTGATGCCCTGACAAGAAAGACGGCCGAGGACAGTGTGCTGGTGCGCCGGGTCCGAGTCCTCGAATGCCGTCGCACACTCGTCGAGGATGCGGGACAGCCGATTGTCGAGGCTGTCAGTGTCGATGCCTCGCGCAACGACCACAATTTTGAGCTGCTGATCGTCCAGGAGGTGCCTGTTGTTCAGGACGAAGCAAGCGAGGTCGGTGAGAGCGCGCTCGGGAAAGGCGGTGCCCGCTGGCACGACGCAGACGAGGTATTGAGTGAGCCTCGTAACGAACGAGCTAAGCCGATGCATCATCAGCGTTTAGATCTCCCACACAGAAGCAGGTAGGTACTCACGGTTGCACGAACAGGATCATAGTCAACTTCTGTCCGATACGTGGCATAGGGCGGCGGTCTTCGTTTTCGGTGCGTGAAGGGGGGCACGTCTTTACGGAGGCGGTCCGAGACGGCCTTCGGGGTATAACTTTGACGCTGTTGCGCGTGGTGGATATCAGCAGGAAGGTTGCGAACTCGGCGACGACAACGGTGAGCTCGTCGGCCGCGTCGACCATACGGCTGCTGATATCGCGAAACTTGTAAACGGACATGTTGATGAAGATGTCGTTCCGGTAGTTAGAGAGTGTGTAGATGGCGCTAAAGAGGGATATATCTCTGCGCAGAGGTTTTGGGAAGCTCGCAGGGAGATCGTGCGGGCGAAGAGTCAGGCTGTTGAGAAGTCGCCAGCGCGTTCGTTACTTATAAGCGCCAGGCGCCTCGTTGCCTATGAAAGCAATCATATCAGTAATCACATCTACGCCCGGCGCTGTACTTCCTGAATTGCCGCCCAAGTTCCGCCTTTCATGGCCTTTCACGAAGCTCAGGGCGCTGTCCGAGAGAAGAACAAGGCCTGCTTTGTTGGGAAGTACACGTGTGATGTCTCCCACGTGCGCATCAGCTTCCGCCCTTTGTGACCTTGCCCTCTTACCGTCACAACTCGCCGGATGCTCACGGAAAGTTGAACAGAATGGAGCGCCTGTTCGCCTCGTTGCGCCTTCGGCGCTTGCCTCGCGTGCTGTATTGGTCACCGCTGGTCTTCTTCTGCGCCCGGCAATTTCCTATCCATACAGTCTCCGGGCGTAGCATGCAGGTTCGTGCGCGCCACACTTGAGGCCCCGGCTTCGGTACTGACGTGTGTACGTCTTCTAGCCGACCCTCAATCCTGATGAGTCTATGCTCAGGAACGACGTCGGTCTCTTCTGCCGCCTGCCCGTGTATTACGAGGATTTCCGCCGAGGCGACATCGTCGCGATGCGGTCCGTCACTTTTGCTTGCAGAAATTACGAATATTGGCTGAGCTTCGCAGGTCTCCTACTAATCCACACCGGATGCTCATCAAACGTATAATTGCGCTTCCCGGCGACACGGTGAAGGCCTTGCAGCCCTGGCCCGATGCCGTGGTCACAATACCTCAAGGCCACATGTGGGTGGAAGGTTCGTCTGTCCAGAGAACATATATCGAGTAGTTCACCATTTTATTCAGGTGACGACCCATATCACAGCTATGATAGCAACCACTTCGGAGCAGTACGTGCTTCGGCCGTGACGCTAGCTATAACGAACTGACCGGAATTTTCAGGTTCCTCTTGCGCTCGTCGAGTCGAGGCTGACCGGCCTACTGTGGCCCCTTGAGCGCGCCGGTCCCTCGACGCGGCTGTCGCGAGATACGAAGGCGCTCGAACGGCAAAGGCTGCGAGAGAAGAGGCTCGTTGCCAGTACACCTTTACAGACGACACTGAGCGAAGTCACAGTTCTGCCGGAGTTGTAGCACACATTTCTTCTCTGAGACTTAGCAGCGTTCCCTTCTCTCGCGCCGTGAATGATATGAACGTGTCATTCCGTGGGATAAGTAGATGATAATGCTAGATAGTACAGAGGTCACTACCGAAGCAGTGGTCATTGCGGTGCGTATAAACGCGCGTCGCGTGAGTATAGTAATACATGAGATGCATAGAACACCAGCGTGGCCGACTTCCCCAACGCCAGCCGCTAACATCGCCTAGAGTAACACCACCTTCTTGAGCTCACAGCCCGCGAAGAATGGCATCCGCCTCGGGCGTTCCTGCCGGCGGCACATCGTCGCGGAGGGAGACCTTCACCGGGGAGACGCCCTCCTTGTACGCGAGCGCGAACACGACGTCCATGTCCTCGAGACTGCGTCCTGAGGTCTCGGGGAAGAAGAAGTAGACGACGGGGATGATGAGGGCGTTGAGGGCGGCAAAGACTGCGGAGGATATGAGTAAGCATTGTTTTGTGAGGTCAAAAAAGGAGGTAGGCGTACCGATGTAGGTTCCCCAGTCGATGTTCTGGAATGAAGGGCCGGTGACCATGACGACCATGAAGTTGAAGCTCCAGTTGGATGCCTGGATAGGCGTCAGTAATTCGAACCTCAAGCCAGATACGAAGGAAGCACGTACAGTCGACAAAGCATTGGCCGGACCACGCATACGCAGACCCACAATCTCAGCCGGGTACAGCCATGTCATACCGAGCCAGCCGATGGCGAAGAACGAGTTGAAGACGAAAAGCAGGACGCAGGACACGATCTGCGCCGCGTTATTGTCCTTCAACGACCCGAGGATGGCAAGCAAGATCATGGTGATGCATTGGCCGGTGGCGCCTTCAGACGGGTCAGTGAAGATTCGAACGGAAAAGGTATTGGAGACATACCGAACAACATGAGCTTCCGGCGACCAATGCGGTCGATGATGAAGATGGCGACGATGGAGATCAGGAAGTATTCCGTGCCATTGCATGCGGCCACAATACGGGAGTCGACGTCTCCCAGGCCAAGGCGCTCGAAGAGCAGCGTCGCGTAGTAGGTGATGAGGTTGATACCGGTAATCTCGAAGGTACTGTCAGTACGCATGAAATATGCAGAAGACCATCCCCCTTACCTGCTGGAAGCACTGCACAACGACACCGAGGCAGACGCGACGGAAATTCTGGCCAGGACCACCCGTGAAGAGCTCCTTGAGCTCAGCCTTCGCATCCTTCTCCGTGCCGGGCGTCTCAAGCTCAACGGCCTCGCGAATACCGTGGAACGTCATGCGAACGTGTTCGTCGGTCACCGGCTTGTCTTCGAGCGCAGAGATGACGGCGAGAGCTTCAGCCTTGCGACCGGCCTTGTAGAGCCAACGCGGGGACTCGGGCAACTGAGGATTGAGTGAGGAATTGGAGGGGTGCGGAGAAATGCTGTGTACGCACGAATTCGATGCCGATGATCATAACTAGAGCAAGCAGTATTTGGAGAGCGATGGGCACTCTCCATTGTGCCGATGACGAATCAGCGAAGAAGCTGAGGACATGCATGAGCAATCGGAATGTATGAAAGGGTGGCTGGACGTACCATCCAAAGTCAATCCACTGAGGTGAAGGGAATAAAATTCAGTGACTGTACTCTGGTAATTGAGAACTGGAACCCACGTATCTGTGGATAATTAGTATGCGCAGCGTAAGACGCAGTGAGGAGACTTACGATAGCATGATACCGCCTGCGATGAGAGTGCCCTCAATCATGATTAAACTTCCACGACTTGACGCAGGTGAGAGCTCAGAGTGGTAGGCGGGCACAGTCGAGGTCTACATGCGACGTCAATAAATGGCAGTCTAACGATAGGTAAATTCACGTACGTTCAGACCGTTGCCCAGCCCAGTCACAATACGCGCTACGATCATCTGCGCATAGCCGTAGGAAGCCGTTTGGAGGATTGCACCAATGATCATGATGACACCGCCAGCGACGATGGTTCGCCGCCGACCGAGGTAGTCGCCTACCCAGAGGTTTGCCAACGCGCCGATGAGGCATCCGATTTCCTGCCGTAACGTTTAGCGACCTCGCTGGCAGGTTTTGCGAACACACGCACATAAATGGCGACCAGGAGACTCTGCAAGGTCGCATGATTCGCTGGCCCTGTCTCTTCGCCGGTCTCCGGGAAGACCTCCACGAACTAAAATGCGAAACGGATAAGCCATCTACCGAGAAGACTTGCCATATGGACCAACCTTTGGAGCGGTCAGCAGCGCGCTCATGACGCCCTGATCGTAACCGAAGAGTGTGAAACCTGGGGAAGGTGAGCGGGGAACAATGCGCCAGGACTGGGGTGCGGTGGGGAGAAGTGGGGGAGGAAGGCGGGGGCGGGGATAGCAAGGGAAATGTTCTCACCAGTGGCGGCGATGAAGGCGATGGCGCCAGTGAGTGACTTCCCCCTCAAGCCGAAGTGGTACTTGGCTGCCTCATCGCTGTACTCGTTGAAGTCGATGTCGGAGGTGACCGACTTGTTCTCGTGGAACTGTTCACTCTTCTCGAGCTTGGACGGAGAGAGGGCCATGGCGATCCGGGGGTGGGGGCGGGGGTGGGGATAGCACGTCCCCTCGCTCTAGTATATATACGCGCGCGTCCCCGAACTCGTCGCGTCGGCGGGGGATGCGGGACGGAAGTTGGGCGGCACATGGTGACGGGCCTGAGAGTGGAGCTGCAAATGTCATTGTTCAATGCGTATTGACCGGACGTAGGACTTCAGGCGAGCGCATAGGGTCACGCGCCAAGTCTGTACGCTTAAATCCGATAGCTCCTCAAATAGCCTCTCAACGACTCTGTTGCTCGGTGGCGCGGGTAGCTGTTAAGCCTGAAGTTATGTCCCTCGTTATATCCTAGGACTCAGCGCGTCGCTATCCAGCGCAGTGACGATTCCAGGAGAAAATGCGTCCAAATTCGTTCAGAATCTCGTTCGACGATGTGGAAACATTTGTGAGATGTTCATGGAGTGGTGAAGGAGCGGGACAAGGTTGGTACGAGGCCCGGGACGATGGCCGCACAGGAGTTCAAGGCGAACTTCAATTCCAACAAGCCGCGTCCCATGACCGAGTCGTGGGAGCCGGAACTATCCGGCAATCAATGGATCAACCGCGTGTTGCGCGTCACGTCGAGTCAACCACTCGACACCCACCACTGCTCAATTCAAGTCGGTGTGAGTCGGTGCGACCGACGCAACTTATTCTCGCCAACTATATCTGGACAGGCGTAATCAATAGGATCTACTCAATCTTTCCCTCCGAAACTATACTCGCACTATGTCCGGCCAGATGCAGATCGCAGAGCACCTCCAAACTCTCATGGGTGGAGCCAGTCGGGATTCTGGGGATAACAAACGGATTTTAGACTCGTGGCTGCAGCGATCCAGGTACCGTCTCTTTGTCCAGCTGCTCTTGCGTGGACTCACACAAGAGCGTCTAGTTCAACTGTTGATTCGCGTGATTATCGACCATCTTCTAACCGCGTTCACGTGTTGATATTCTGGTTCAGAAGATGTAGATGCCAGCGTTGAAGACGATGCAGAACAGGTCGAGTCTATACTGGATCACTACACCGCTCGTGATACACCAGGAGGTAGAATTGTTTCTACCCTGCTGCAGTTAGTACGGTTTCGGTCGGTCAGTGGGCTTTATTGATTCATCTTTTTCAGACGCCCGAATTTCAAGGATATATGCCAACCATTGCTCGATGTCCTGGCCAAGTCCGGAGATTTTTCCTCCGAGCTGGCTGACCTCATCGGCTTCGAAGACATGGAGCTCGTCTTTCAGATATCCTCGCACCCTGCAGATGTCGCAGCAGAGGTAAGGGAAGCCTAAAAATTTGTCGTGAAGTATGCTCACATAATCAGCTTAAAGCGGTCCTCAACCAGAGCAGTGCGCATCCGAACGCCACCCCTGCAGATGGTACGTCTGGCCTCGCCATCAGTATCATATTTGCATCGATGATCATATTCAGAGGACCTATCCCCGGAGGCTGCACGCCAGAGAATGGCGCAGGCTTTCGAAAAGAATGCCGCGCGTCCTCTATTCAGTGGTGTCGCAGTAAGTCGAATCTCAGCTCCGTGCCACAAATTTACGCCTTACCTGTATTGCAGCACGACGGACCGGAGGCGCTGCCACATGTATACACATCCTCGGGAATGTCGCAAGGCAACGTGCTCTCTCATACGGGTGCACGTTTTATGCTTCCTGTGGACACTACCCGTGCTATGCACGAGGTAAGCTCGAAGCATCTCGGCTCCTTATTTCTGGGGTTTGACTTTTTTCAGGAATACGAGGAGGTTATCATTCCACCTGCGAGGCCAGTACCACCACGAGCCACCGAACGTCTTATCCCTGTGTCCGAGTTAGACGACTTGGCGAAACCCTGTTTTCCGGTAGGTCTGCGTCACAATAACTGATCTACCTACCATTCACGCCGTCCAAATGTATCCTAGGGCTACCAAACCCTCAACAGGATACAAAGCATCGTCTACCCGACAGCGTACGGATCGAACGAAAATATGCTCGTCTGCGGTACGCGCGTAACGCTTCATCCATGCGGATTGCCCTGACTTCACTTCTTCTAGCCCCTACTGGTGCAGTAAGCTATTCAGTCCCTATATCTCTGCAGTACACCAGACTAAACATACGTAGGGAAAAACCGACGTCGCGATGCTTACCGTGCTCCGGGTGCTAGACCAGCACAGGTCGGGCGCAAAAGGCGCACCCTTGCGCTCCACAATCGACCGCGCGAAGTTCAAGATTATTTATGTGTGGGTATAGGATGCGAACCTCGGCGATAGCGCACTGAAGTTGACACATTATAGGGCGCCGATGAAGGCGCTGGCTGCGGAGATCGTGCGCAAGCTGGGGAAGAGGCTGCAGTGGCTGGGAATCTCCGTGAGGGAGTTGACGGGTGCGTCATGGCATGTTTTTCGCGAGTGGGAAGAGCTGATGACTGGTAGGTGACATGCAGCTCACGAAGGCGGAGATTGCGGACACGCAGATCATCGTCACGACTCCGGAGAAGTGGGACGTGGTCACTCGCAAGCCGACGGGCGAGGGCGAGCTAGCTTCGGTAGGCAGCGTCACGGCTCTCTTGAGTCCCACTGACCATATCCCCTCGTCTAGCTCCTCAAATTGCTCATCATCGATGAAGTGCACTTGCTGAACGATGAGCGAGGCGCGGTTATCGAGACTATCGTCGCTCGAACATTGCGACAGGTCGAGTCCAGCCAGTCCGTCATCCGCATCGTTGGTCTCAGTGCTACCTTGCCGAACTACGTCGACGTGGCTGAGTTCCTCAGGTAAGGCCATTCCACTCCATCTATCTTCCTTGGCTGACCCTAGACAGCGTCTCCAAATACAAAGGCCTCTTCTACTTCGACTCCTCCTTCCGTCCAGTACCGTTGGAACAGCACTTCCTCGGCATCAAAGGCAAGCCCGGCTCCCCGCAGTCACGCAAGAACCTCGACACCGTCGCCTTCAAGAAAGTTTCCGAGCTCGTCGCGCAGGGCCACCAGGTCATGGTCTTCGTCCACTCTCGCAAGGATACGGTCAAGACGGGCATGATGCTCTCCGAGGCCGCGCTCAAGGAGGGCGTTAGCGACGACTTCCTGTGCACGGAGCATCCCATGTACGGGCGGTTCCGAGGGGAGATTGGCGGGTCGAGGAATAAGGAGATGAAGCAGCTGTTCGATAGTGGGTTTGGGATACATCATGCGGGGATGTTGCGGTCGGATAGGAATATGATGGAGAGGATGTTCGAAGCGCGCGCGATTAAGGTTGGTTCCTCTCTTAGTCCTGTGGACGTTTGCTAATTCCGACTCTAGGTGCTTTGCTGTACAGCTACCTTGGCATGGGGTGTCAACTTGCCCGCCCATGCAGGTTAGATTTCTCGCATTCAGAACCACAGATGAGTTTACTAAAATTGGGCAGTCTTCATCAAGGGCACCCAGGTTTACGACAGCTCCCGCGGCGCATTCGTCGACCTCTCCGTCCTTGACGTGCTCCAAGTCTTCGGTCGTGCCGGCCGTCCCGGGCTCGAAACCAGCGGCGAAGGCTACATCGCCACCACCGACGACAAGCTCCAGCACTACCTCGAGGCCGTCACGTCCCAGGTAGGCATCCCTTGTTCCCGATATGGAGGCTCCACGTACTGACCACGCGACTCCTCCGCTCTTCTCCGACAACTTGAACAGAACCCGATCGAATCTCAGTAAGTCACCGTTGCCAAGGCTCGGCGGACAGCTGACCACTCGTTTTGCTAGGTTTCAGAAGGGAATTGTGGATTCGCTCAATGCAGAGATTGCTCTGGGTACGGTGGCCAATGTGCGTGACGCGGTACAGTGGATGGGGTATACCTATTTGCATGTGCGGATGCAGAAGAACCCGTTTGTGTATGGTAAGGTCAACATTTGCTTCAGTGAAGTGTAGATTACTAACATAACCCAGGTATTCCCGGCAACGTGCTTGCGGACGATCCTTCGCTCAGCAACAAGCGTGGAGAGTTGGTCACAGCCGCGGCGCAAAAGCTGGCCAATGCCCGCATGATCGCCTTCGACCGCACCACGGGCGGGTTTACCATCACTGACCTGGGTCGCATTGCTGCGAAGTACTACATCCGCCACGCCTCCATCGAGATCTTCAACAAGGAGTTTCAGACCAAGATGTCTGAAGCTGACGTGCTCGTCATGCTCAGCAAGAGTACTGAGGTACGTATGATGGAGCCTTGCAGGACATACACTCACGTCAGATTAGTTCGAACAGGTCCAGTCGCGAGAGACTGAAATTCCGGAGCTTGTGTCTTTCAAGGACCTCATCCCCTGCGATGTACCTGGACTTGTGCGCGCCAGGGAGAGTATACAGGCACTCAAATACGCTGGCAAGATGGACGACGGCAGTTCGGAAAAGATCACCATAACCACCCAGGACAAAGTCAATATTCTTCTCCAAGGATACGTCTCGCGGCTACCTCTCGACGACTTCGCTCTCATCTCTGACTCCGCGTATGTTGCGCAAAACGCCGGACGTATCGTCCGCGCACTGTTAGAGATTGCCGTTAGCCGGAAGTGGGCGACCGTCTCCGCTGTGTTGATGGGTCTTAGCAAAGCCGTCGAGAAGCGTTTATGGCCCTTCGAC
This sequence comes from Pleurotus ostreatus/Saccharomyces cerevisiae fusant, assembly GCA_024196135.1. NCBI lineage: Eukaryota > Fungi > Pleurotus ostreatus/Saccharomyces cerevisiae fusant. The sequence continues at coordinate 91,208 of JAMQCK010000038.1, read as the reverse complement.
CAGCCGCTGAAGCAGTTCGACCTCAAGCGCGATGTGTTGCACAATCTTGAGCGTTGGGCAGACGATTACGCACCGGCCGACTTCGTCGAGATGACCGCGAAGGAGATCGGCGAGCTCGTACACCTGAACGAGATCCACGGCAATGCAATCCTCAACGCCGCACGCCAATTCCCCACCGCCTCCATCACCTACGATCTTAAGCCTCTGGGCGTCGACGTCCTCCGCATTGCCGTGCGCGTCAAGCGCGCCTTCGACTGGAACGCGCGCCTACACGGATCAATAGAGCCCTTCTGGCTCTGGGTCGAGGACCACAATGGGGAGACCATCTTCCAGATCTGGCACCTCGCCTTCCGGCAAACGACAGACGTGCTGAACGTCGAGTTCGTCATCGCTATTCCAGACGGGCTGCCTCCGCCATCAGTGACTATCCGCTTCGTGTCCGATAGGTGGATTGGGGCGGAAGAAGAAATCTTGGTACCCTTCGACGACCTGGTAATGCCGTTCCCGACCGGGAGCCATACGCAGCTGCTGCCCTTGCCGTATCTGCCGCTGAAAGTGGTGCGGCAACCGCGAGTGGAGGAGTTATTCTCGCAGCACATCCACCAGTTCAATGCGATCCAGTCGCAGGTGCTGTGGACCTTGCTCAACACGAAGTGGCATTCGCTGGTCTGCGCTCCGACGGCTGCTGGAAAGTCGACGATGGCGTACATCCTAGCTCTGTACGTTGCCTTCATTTGATCAGGACTTCCGAAGCTGACCATAGCTCAGGACTGCTGCAACTGCGAAGCCAGATGCCTGGGTCCTCATCGTTGCGCCCAAGAAAAGCATCGCTGCCGAGATTACCGCCGAACTCAAGGAACGAGGTCAAGTCCTTGGCGTGTCTGTCGAGTCGTACGCCGGAATGAACGTTCTCGCACGCCCTAAGAAACCGACCATCAAGGTGGTTCTTGCACGGGAACTGCTCATGGCGATGAGGCGACACGATTCACGATCCCCACTCACTGGACTTGACCTTGTCATCTGCGAAGGCCTGGAGCTACTTGACGCCTCATACGAGCTCGGGGTCTCCCTCCTCAAGCATGCCACGCAAACCGTACCGACGCGCTACGTTGGATTGTCAGCCTCGCTCAACGACCCAGGTGACCTGGCTGCTTGGCTGGACGCGGACCCAGCGGGTGTACACAGCTTCCGTCCCTCGGATCGTGACCAGCCGCTATCCGTACATACGCAGACGTTCACCATCCCCCCTTCTGCTGCCCTGTTCAAGGCCATGGCTAAGCCGGCATTCGACGCCATCGAGTCCGCACCAGGGGAGGCCGCCATCGTCTTCGTACCCTCTCGCGCGCAGATGCGGCCCGTCGCGCAGGATCTCATCACGTATGCAGCGCTAGCGAAGGAGACAGACCGCGGATTCCTGCCTTTGGATGTCTCGCAAGAGGTCCTCGAGGACCGACTCGCACGCCTGCACGACCATACGCTAGCAGACTTTCTCAATCGGGGAGTTGGCTTCTTCCACGATGGCGTGCACCGCATGGACCGCGTTTTGATGCTTGAGCTGTTCGCGGAGGGCGTGTTGCGGGTACTGCTCATACCGCGCGAGGCGGCGTGGGCTTTGCCTGTGCGCGCAGGGAGCGTTCTTGTGCTCGGTACGCAGTACGCACGTGCGGACGGAGGTGGACTGGCAGACTATGCACTGCCAGAATTGGTACGGATGCAAGGGCGCGCTGTGCGACACCGAGGGTCGGGGAGATTCCATCTCTTCTGCGCGTCAGAGGCGAAGGACACCATCTTGCGCTTCCTCGGGGACGGTTTGCCCTTGGAGTCGGAGTTGCTAGACGAGCGACTATTACAAGACTGGTACAACGAACGGCGCTCGAGGGGCGACTTGCTGGAGAAGCAACACATCGTCGACGCGCTGTCCTTCACATTCTTGGCAAGGAGGGTGGCGACAAACCCGGTGTACTATGGCGGGGCCCCGAGCAAGCGGGAATCCAATCTGTCGCGGATTGCGGACAGCTTGGTGGACACGTACTTCGAGGAGCGTAGGGGAGAGGCAAGCGCTGACGGGCCTCGGAACGAGCAAGGGTAGACGATCTACTATAGCTGTTGTACCATACATACACCACCTGCCCGCCGGCCGTAAGCCAGTCATCTCCCTCGCATTTGTGGGTCCACCCCGGTCTACCCGTCGGCCGACGGCGCCGGCACACATTCGGCCTGCAGCGGGCGTGTTATCACGCTTTGCGCCATTGGAAGCGACGTTGATGAACGGCATCCCAAAGATGATATCGCCTCGTTTGCCGAGTCAGCCCGTTCCTAAGCTTGTTTCTGACTCCCACTTGCCAGCGCATGCTGGCCCGCTGCATCCGCGTTCCCCGCATTTCGAGTCTCCTGAGCTCGCGCCCTAGCGTTCCCCGCGTCCATACCTTCTCCCGCACGCTCACCACCACCATGGCCGTCACCGACCGATCGCAACTGATCCCGTTCTCCTCCCGCTTGAAGGAGGGGCGGGCACTTGCGGAGGATGTGTGGTCTATCTTCAAGTGCGTTCCCCCAGTCGTGCGATGGCTCCCCCAGCTGCTGATCAAGCACCTTCAGCGCTGCGAACCTCCCCGCGGACTGCATTAACCTCGGGCAGGGCTACATGAACTTCGCGCCGCCGGAGTGGGTGACAGAGCAGGCGGAGAAGGCGCTGCACACCGTCGCGGCGAACCACTACTCGCACCCCAAGGGTCGCATCCGGCTGCGGCAGGCGATCAAGGATGTCTACAGCCCGCTGTTCAACCGTGAGCTGGACGTAGAGCAGAACATCCTTGTCACTAGTGGTGCCAATGAGGGTGCGTTCCAGATCTATTTTGCCTTTGGCTATCTTACGGAGCTACTTCTCCAGGTCAGTACTCCGTCTTCACCGCGTTCCTCGAGCAAGGGGACGAGGTGATCATGTTCGAGCCCTTCTTCGATCAGTACCTCCCCTCCGTCACCTTCAACGGCGGCAAGCCCGTCTACGTGCCCCTCCACCCGCCGTCACACGACAAGGCAAACGCGACGAGCGGTGACTGGACTATTGACCTTGCCGAGCTTCGGTACGTGTGCCATCATTCAGATATCACTGCGGAAGACTGCTCGGGGTTGATGAAGGAATACACTACCAGAGAAGAGCCCGCATGCATGGCGGGAGGAGAGGCTTCCTGCTCGAGATAGGGCGAAGCGTCCGACAGATTGCTGATGCTGAATTTGTAGAGCGGCAGTAACGCCGAAGACGAAGATGATCATCCTGAACACACCACACAACCCGGTCGGCAAGGTCTTCACGAAGGAGGAACTGGAAGGCATTGCGGCTGTCGCGGAGGAGAACAACCTGTTGGTGATGTCGGATGAAGTGGTGAGTAAATCGGGCGCTGCAAGTGGTGCCTCTACTAAATACTCCTCGCAGTACGAGAACCTCGTCTTCGATGGCAAACAGCACTTCCGGATCGCGAATCTTCCTGGCATGTGGGATCGTACTGTCACGGTATGCTCAGCAGGAAGTGAGTTACTCGCCTTCCTATCAGACCAGGATAACTCATCTCCTCGCAGAGACGTTCGCGGCAACCGGTTGGCGCGTTGGCTATCTCATCGGCCCCCAGTCTATCCTGAAGCCCACTGTGAGCTCGTCAAATTCAATCATGTTAAGTTAGTTGCTCAACCACCTCTAGCTCGCCGCCACCACTCGCATCGTCTTCTGCTCGAACTCCCCCATGCAAGAAGCCGTCGCAGGCGGGCTGGAGCTCGCGCCCAAGTACGACTTCTACGCGACACAGCTGCGCGAGTATACCGCGAGGAGAAACATCCTCGTAAAGGCGTTCGATGACCTGGGATTGAAGTACTCCTTGCCGGAGGGCAGCTACTTCATCTTGCTGGTGAGTATTAGTGAGGAAGAAACGGCATAATTGTGCTGATGAGTCGTGCAGGATATCTCCGACGTCGACTTCCCTGAGGACTATGCCTTCCCGGAGAGCGTCAAGGGCCGCGGACGTGACTTCCGCGCGTGCTGGTTCATCGCGCTGGAGATTGGCGTGTCGACGATTCCTGTCAGCGAGGTAGGCTGTATCGTCGTGTTGCAGAGATTTGCAGACTGACGTGTTCCTTAGTTCTACTGCGAGGAGCACGCTAACATCGGCGAGGCCTTTGCACGGTTTGCTTTCTGCAAGGATGAGGACACGTTGAGGGCGGCGGCCCAGCGCCTGCAGGGCTTGAAGAAGTACATCAAGAAGCCATAGAGTGTACTTCACTTAGCCAAAATGTATTTTCTTGAGACTAAACGCCACTGAACGTCCGTGAGCTGAGCGTCGAGACCATGATTGTCTTGAACAAGTCGACATGAGATTCGTGGCAGAAGTCTATATCTTATCTTATCTTTCGGGGGTCGGCCCCCACTGCGCCTCTGTCGCCCTCGGTGCACTGCCAATACGCGTCACGTCACCTTCTCTACATCCATCTCGCCAAAATGACCACCGGCCTCGGCGTCGAAGTCGTTAGCATCGTCAACAAGCTCCAGGACGTGTTCTCCGCCGTTGGCTCGTCCGCGTCGCAGATCGACCTGCCCCAGATATGCGTGTTGGGCAGCCAAAGTAGCGGCAAGAGTAGTGTGCTCGAGGTGGGTGGCTTGGTTACGCGTCGATTGACCGAGTGCTGACGAGGGGGCGGGCAGAATATTGTGGGGAGAGATTTCCTGCCGCGAGGGACGGGCATTGTAACGAGGAGACCGCTGGTAAGGCGATAATCTGCAGAGGAGGCGATTGGGTGACTTACAGAGACTGCTAGGTCCTGCAACTCATCAACCGGCCAGCAGGCAAGAATGGTGCGTCTCTAGCTCTGTCCTGCCCGCATATTGCTCACCCGCCCTTCCCCATCCCCAGACGCGCAAGTCGATACTACCGCCGACAAGGCCGCCAACGCGGACGAGTGGGGCGAGTTCTTGCATCTCCCCGGCCAGAAGTTCTACGACTTCGGCAAGATACGCGACGAGATCGTGCGCGACACGGAGGCGAAGACGGGCAAGAACGCGGGCATCTCCCCACAGCCCATCAACCTGCGCATATTCTCCCCCAACGTCGTCACGCTCACCCTCGTCGACCTCCCGGGTTTGACGAAGGTGCCCGTGGGGGACCAGCCGAAGGATATCGAGAAGCAGATCAGGGATATGGTCCTCAAGTTCATCTCGAAGCCGTCGTGTATCATTTTGGCGGTGACGGCGGCGAATACGGACCTGGCGAACTCGGACGGGTTGAAGTTGGCAAGAGAGGTGGATCCGGAGGGGTTGAGGACGATTGGTGTGTTGACGAAGATTGATCTGATGTGAGTGGCAGTCGAATGCGCGTGGGCGTGATGTACTGAGCGGTGTACAGGGACAAGGGGACGGATGTCATCGACATTCTCGCTGGACGGGTCATTCCCCTTCGCCTTGGCTATGTGCCGGTGGTCAACCGTGGGCAGAAGGATATCGAGACAGGAAAGGCCATTGCGGCAGCTCTCGAGTATGAGCGGCAGTACTTCTCGTCCCATCCCTCATACGCTGGCAAGGAGAGCTACTGCGGCACGCCGTACCTTGCGCGAAAGCTGAACACGGTGCGTCGCCTGCCACTTCCATTCACTCGCATACTGACAAACCTCCTCAGCTCCTTATGCAACACATCCGTGCCACCCTCCCAGACATCAAGATGCGCATCTCGCAGCAGCTCCAGAAGTTCAACGCCGAGCTCGCCTCCCTTGGTGGCCCCACCGCCGACGGCAACGCAGGCAACATCGTCCTGTCCGTCATCACCGAGTTCACGTCTGAGTTTCGGAATGCCATCGACGGTATTACCACCGACTTGTCGTTGAACGAGCTGAACGGCGGTGCTCGTATCAGCTTTGTGTTCCACGAGCTGTACAGCAACGGTGTGAAGAGCATCGATCCGTTCGACCAGGTGAAGGACGGTGACATCCGGACGATTCTGTACAACTCTTCGGTGAGTACGTCCTTCATTTGCCCTGGGTCGAGCCTAACGCATGAGTGCAGGGTTCTACTCCATCCATCTTCGTTGGGACGGCTGCGTTCGAGATCATCGTAAAGCAGCAGATCAAACGGTTAGAAGAGCCTAGCTTGAAGTGCTGCCAATTGGTGTACGATGAGCTCACGAGGATATTGTCACAACTGCTGGCAAAGATTGTGTGTACCTTGCGTTTCGCTCGTCGACCTGAGCTGACTGTGCCATAGCAATCGTTCAAGCGCTACCCCGCTCTGCGCGAACGGCTGAACTCCGTCGTTATCAACTTCTTCAAGCAGGCGATGAACCCGACAACTAAGCTTGTTTCTGACATGGTTGCGTACGTCGCCTTCATGCACCTACCACAGCTATCATTCACTAACACTCGCCATTAGCATGCAAGCCTGCTATGTCAACACCACCCACCCCGACTTCCTCAACGGCCACAAAGCTATGCAAATAGTCAACGACCGCCTCAACCCACCCTCGAAGCCCGGTACGCCCGACCCGAAGGGCCGCCAGCAAATTCAGGCGAACCCTCGGGACCTGGACGTCGACCCCAAGCACGAAGAGCCGAGCTTCTTCGGGTCGTTCTTCTCTGCTACTAGCAAGACGATTCAGAGGAAGAAAGCCGCGCCTACGACGGTGGCGAGCACGATGGAGGCGCCGCCGCCGGTGATCAAGCCGCAGGCGGCGTTCAATGATAGGGAGACGATGGAGACGGAGGTCATCAGTGCGTTGAGAACGAATTTGTGTGGTGGAGGTGGAAACTGACTGTCGATCCCAGAGCTCCTCATCCACTCCTACTTCAACATCGTCAAGCGCGAGATGATCGACACCGTGCCGAAGGCGATCTCGCTGACGCTGGTGAACTACGCCAAGGAGAACCTGCAGAAGGAGCTCTTGCAAGAGCTCTACAAGCCCGACACGCTCGACAACTTGATGAAGGAGAGCGAGTTCGTGGTGAACCGGAGGAAGGAGTGCATCCGCATGGTGCAGGCGCTCAACAAGGCAGAAGAAATTGTGTCTGCTGTATAGCGTGTTAAATGTTGATGGCTTTGTTGTTGTGTAGAGTTGACTATCGTGTAGCTTAATTTGTGGACTTCTTTGGACCAATGGCCTCACCTGCGTATACGCCGCTCACTATCTGGCATTTCCATGTTGATCTGCGCATGTGTGTAAAACGCTGAAGACCAGAAAGCATTGCTAAAATCAATGAGACTGCATCCATTGTTGACATGCGCTTGACTTGTGGGTCCAACATGCGCCACAAAGCCTGCCGAAACGGGACGCGTTGATCAGACGCGCCTCGCGTTCTGTTGTTCCCCTTCCATCATTCCCTAACGCCAGCCGCTCCTCCTGCACAATGAGTTTCTTCGGTGGAGGCAACAACACTGGCGGCACTGGCAGCCTCTTTGGCCAGGGGGCGAACAACAACAATAACAATCAGGCGAACGGTACGCCCGGCGCGTCGAGCGCTTTTGGAGGTGCGTGAACGCGTTACAAGGTTTCTGTACAATTTACCGAACGTGTTATGTAGCTTCCAAGCCTGCGACAGGCTTCGGATCCTTTGGTGGGGGGAGTGCTTTTGGCCAGCCCGCGCAGCAGAATCAGGGAGCCAGCACCGGAAGCGCCTTTGGGCAGACTGGAGCGACCTCTGGCGGTCTGTTTGGCGGTGGTGCGGCCAACTCGAACAACACGAATACGGGAGGTGGTCTATTTGGTGGTGGCGCGAACAATACGAACAATGCTGGCTCGACTGGAAACACCGGAAGCGCGTTTGGCAGCGGAGGCGGTCTGTTCGGTGCCAAGCCAGCTGGACAGACGAATACGACGGGCGGCGGTCTCTTTGGTGGAGGAGCCGCGTCAAACACGAACACTTCCACACCCAGTACTGGCGGAGGTCTCTTTGGAGGCGGAGCAAACACGACCAACAATTCTGGTGCGAACACTGGGACGACCAGCAGCGGCCTAGGCAGCGCATTCGGAGGTGGAAGTGGTGGTCTCTTCGGAAACACAAACAACAACACCAACACTTCCTCTACCACACCTGCAACCAACTCCCTCTTCGGTGGATCGAACAACGCGACGAGCACCTCCACGAACAATACCACGACCCCGTCCACGAACCCTCCCGCTGGCGGTTTGTTCGGCGGTGGTGCCTCGTCTACGCCTGCTGCTAGCTCCGGCGGCGGTTTGTTTGGCGCATCATCGACGCCAGCAGCTGGTCAGACGAACACCGGCAGCTCTCTCTTTGGTGGTGGCGCAGCCTCGTCGACCCCCCAAAATTCTAGCACTCCTTCCGGGGGTCTGTTCGGCGGAGGTGCTGCCGCCTCTTCCAACACAACCAACACTGGCGCTTCTACTGGTGGAGGCTTATTTGGCTCGAAGCCAGCGGACAATGCTGCTAAGCCTGCTACCGGCGGTTGTAAGTATCGTACACTTGTACATTATCACCTTTGCTAACTCAGGGATCTTGTGTAGTGTTTGGCAGTGGGACCACAACGACACCAGCCGCAGGCAGCAGCACACCCGTCCCGTCAGGTGGGCTTTTCGGCGCAAAGCCAGCCGACAACGCCACACCAGCCGCAGGTGCCTCGTCATCAACGACGCCCGCCGCACCAGCTGCTGGTGGACTCTTCGGATCGTTCGCTAAGCCTGCAGACAAGCCGGGCACACCAGCGCCAGGAGCCTCGACTGGTGGGTAGATCTCACCCTCAAAAAGGACGCAGTGCTAATTTAAGTTGCGTAGCTGCTCCCGCGACCGGTGGTCTGTTCGGTACCAAGCCTGCAGAGAAAAAGGATACACCTGCACCTACTTTCAACCTCTTTGGCGCGGCGAAGACTGACGACAAGGACAAGAAGGATGGCGCTGCTCCTGGTGAGTAGACCCTCGAACCTCCGACTCATCATCTCAGTCCTCGTAGCATCAACTGCCCCAACCCTTGGCTCTACACCTGCCGCAACGTCGACTGCACCTGCGAAACCTGATGGTGAGTGTGCTTCTGCGTCTGTTGGGAATTCGACGCTGACTGATTACAGCGGTCAACATCTCCGTGCAGCCGCCGTCCATGTTGCGTGGCAAGACCATTGAGGAGATCGTCAACAAGTGGTCTGCCGACCTCGAGACGCACGTCAAGGAATTTAAGACCTTTGCACACGAAGTTCAGGCTTGGGATCGCTCGTTGATTGAGAACAGCAACAACGTACGTGCCCGTTCGCCGTTGCCTCCTTGGTTACGTAGACTGACTTGGTTAACAGCTCGCAGCTCTGTACTCGAACGTTCTCAAGGCTGAGAGGGAACAGCAGGAGATCGACCAATCCCTTGACAGTGTCGAGACCCGGCAGAAGGAGCTTTCGCAAGTCTTGGACGAGTACGAGAAGAACCTTGACGGTCTGCTCGGCCAGGGCGCTGGCTACCATGCCATGAACGCAGGACCCGCCGACGCTGAACGCGACAAGAAGTACGTTTCTATCCCCTTATCCTACTCTCGATTTAACGCATTCTCCGCAGCTACACCCTCGCCACCGAGCTCTTCACCAACCTCGACGACATGTCCTCCTCCCTCGCCCAAATGATCGAGGCCGTGAACGGGCTATCGACCTCCGACGCCGACGCCGCCGCGGAGAACCCGATGAACGCAATCCAGCAGATCCTGAGCAGCCATCTCGAGAGCCTGCAGTGGATCGACGGCGCGGTGCGGGATGTGGAGGGGAAGGTGACGGATGTGGAGCGGCGGATAAAGGAGTCGGGGATGGAGCTGCCGTCATCGAATGGGAGGTCGAGGAGCTATGGGTTGCGATAGATGCTATGATGAGACCTGTGCGCTCAGTGTATGAGGCTTGCTGTGTATCAGTAATCGATGCTTGTAACCTGAAATCGTCCTCCTCATCGTCTTCAATTGAGGCATTAATCAAGAGTCCACGCTCGAATCGGCAGGTGCCATGAAGGGTGAATTGGGTCGTATAAGGTCGTAAAGTCGTAAGTGTAAGTGGGTTGTAAGCAGCGTTATGCTGCTCGTGGAAGCATTCTCTAATAGTATTCGTCCTCGTCAACATCCATAGAATCGCCCTCTCCACCACTAGTGTCTGATGCAGCAGCTCTGTCTGCGCGAGGCTCCGCAGTCCACGTCCCCCACCTGCTCTTGCTCGAAGCTATAGAATCAGCCTCGTTGAGACTGCGCCACTCGCTCTTCCACTCAGCGACCTCCGACAGATCGACCTCTTCCTCAAACAGCTGCCCGGTGAAGTCGCCCTTCGCCATGTAGCCCTCCAAGCAGCCTTTGATCTTTCCACCCGAAAGGAACTTGATGAACCCTGTCTGCCCCTCGTCGTACCACGTACGGCCGTCCACCGCCTCCGAGTCCCTGCCTCGCCAGACGATGGGTACCTTCTTCCCACCAGAGGTAGGCGCCGGGCCCGTACTCCTGAACACGCCCGACAAGGCGCCGAAGTCGAACTTGCCCCACAGATGCGCGCCGGTGGAGGAGGGCCGGGTGTCGAGGGTCATGTTCTCCTCGTCGAAGTACGAGCTGCAGAGGTCGGCGAAGTCCTCGGCGACGATGGTGTAGGCGCCAATGGGCCGGAAGGGTGTGTTGGCAGGGACGCGGATTATCTGCGGACTGGATGGACCGCCGCGTCTGGCTGTTTGCTTCGTCTTATACCTGGGAGCGGGGCCGGATCCGGAAGGTTGTGAAGGCGCTGTTTCCTATGTCGAAAGGCGATGCTGGCTCAGCCATTACATCCCCACTGATAAATCGCAAGCATACCTGTCCGGATCGGGTGGCACTGTCTGCCCGAGTAATACCAAAGGCAGGAGCACCACCCCGTCGAGCCGTCTGCTTCGTGCGCGGCTTGCTCGTACCTCGCGACTTCCTGACCTCCTCGTCCGACCCAATGTCAACGCCCGCCATACGCATATCGCCTGCGTCATCCGAGTCGCCATCCGAACCTCCCTCGCCTCCACTGGTATCCGACGCATCAGGCTTGTCAGGCTTCGCTTCACCTCCCCACTTGCCCCATCGCCTCGCGCTCGAAACCTCGTACGCAGACATATTCATCCCGCGCCATTTCCTCTTCCACTCCGTTACTGGGTCGACGCCGACGTCGTCGTCCACTAGCTCGCCTATAAACTCGGCCTTACCAAAGAAGCTGCCCTCGATGCATCCTTGCACACGGCTGCCTCCGTCGAGAAACTTGATATACCCCTTCAGACCCTGGCCGAGTTGCATCTCGCCTTCGCCTTCCTCGCGCCCACGCCAACGGAAGTCGGTCTTAAGGTTCGCCGCAGTAGGCGCAGCGCCAAAAGACTTGAAGACACCAGACACCACACCGAAGTCGAAACTTCCCCATAGGTGGGCTCCGGTGGAGGAGGGGCAGACGTCGAGACACGGGGTGTCACCTCCGTATTGAGGCCATTCTTCCTCGATTTCGGGCACGGATAGCTCGTAGGTGCCGACAGGTTCGAAGGCTCCTGATGTAGGCTTTATGATAGGCTTACGCGGAGGACGGGAGTAAGTGGACTTGCGTGCAGTCTGCTTGGTACGCGCCGGTTTTGGCGGGATTATGAGATCCATCCGCATAGCTGTCGGTGCAGGCGGTGGAACAGGCGGCGGAAGGAATCGAATCAACGGTGCCGCAGCTTGAAGCTCGCGCACTTGCTTAGTTATTGAGCTGTGCACGGCAGGATCCTGTGCGACGTGCAAGATGATCTTGACTAGGTCCTGGTGCTTGAGTCCTTCCAGAGAGGAGCGAAGGGCTTGCACATCGACAGGCGGTGGCGCCTTCTTGCTAGCCTTAGGATCTCGAGCCGCCGGAGGAGGCGCGTCGTTCGAAGGATCCTGTTTGGCCAAAGTCACAGCAGGGCTAGCCCGCTTTGCCTCCTTAGCCTTCTTCGTCTTGGGTTGCTTCGCGGCGCCCTTATTGTTAACCGCGAACTCTGTTGCCAGTTGCTGCTCCAGCTGCAGAATATGAGCGGGAACAGAAAGAGTCGCGCTGCCTCCGAAGGCAGCGAGTAGCTTCTTCTTGGCTGGATCGCGGGTCTTTAGAGGCTTCAGACCGTAGTGTATCATCTGCGCCGTATAGAAGTGCGGTGGTGGGTCTTTGTGCGGAGGAGGCAGGCCCTTGGCAATGTTGTCCTTCTTCGTAGGGGCCAGACCGGAGGGAGGCGTGTAGGTGAGCAGGCCATGTAAAGACGACGCGTCACAGCGAGGATGGCGATGCTTGCCGTCGATCTCGACGTAGAACATGGTGCCATCGTGGAAGAAGTCATCGCGGGAGACCGGTTGCGCCATGGCTCGTCGTTAGCTGCGTGCTGCACGACCGCAGGTGCGCGCTGTACTTTCCGTACGGGAAGAGACGGAAGTCGGTCAGGCGAGGGCGGTCGATCGCGTATCAACGCGTCCCGTCACATCACGCACGCGTCAGTGGGTGGCTTTCTGGGCAGCTCCTTAGTCGGAAGGGATGTGCACATATCCTTTCCAACAAGTCCAATATGTCATCACACCTCCTACAGGTTGGTTTCAAGGATAATTTAGAAATAGAATTGTTTTTGCATTAGCCAATTCGTGCTGATGAGACCTGCTCCTAAGTTGACAATGCGCCCAGATACCTCTCATTCGCAGACCCATCCGAATCGTAATGATCATCCTCTGAGCCCTCCTCTTCCTCTTCGGTGTCCGACGCGTCAGGCTTGTCTGGCCTCGGGTCACCTCCCCATCCGCCCCACCGTCCTGCGCGCGCGGCCTCGTACGAGGACTCGTTCATGCTGCGCCACTCATCCTTCCATTTCTGCACATCCTTGACGTTGATCGTGGCCTCCTTCAATTCGCCCGTAAAGTCCGCCTTTTCGAAGAAGCTGCCTTCGATGCGACCCTGGACTCGACCATTGGCGAGGAACTTGATATACCCGGTCTGCTCTTCGTCATCGATCTGCATCTCCCCCTCCCCCTCCTCGCTTCCGCGCCAGCGAAGCTCGCTCTTAGAGCCTGTTGAAGTAGGCGCGGCGCCGTAGGATTTGAAGACACCTGTGACAGGCCCGAAGTCGAAGCTGCCCCAAAGGTGAGCGCCAGTCGATGAGGGCCGAACCTTCAGCAGCCCGCGACGCCCGCCGCCAAAATGGTCTGGCCATTGTTCCTCTAGAAACGGCACAGAGACGTTGTAGATGCCCATTAGGTGGAAAGACCCGGACGAGGACTGGGCTGGCACCGGCGCAGGGACCGGAGGACCCGCCCCTCGAGCTGTCTTCTTGGTGCGAGGAGCGCGCGGTGGGGAGTCGTCGATATTCTCAGTGACATCGTTGAGATCAACGAGGGCAGCAGGAGGTGGAAGCGGGTCAGTTGATTTATGCTCGAGGTCAGTCAGCTTACTTGCCGGGTCTAATGGGATGCATGAATCAGACTCACCTGTTGTTGACTTGTCTTGCGTGCTGGCTGCCTGCTAGGTGCCTTCGTATGCGACTGACCAAAAGAGTCCGCCGGCTCGACCGGGGAGTCAGGCGAGGCAAGTAGGGCCACCGCAGCTTCCAACTTGCGCACATGCTCAACGACTGAACGATAAACGTCCGGATCATCTGCAATGCGCATAATGACCTGAACCAGATCCCTGTGTGCCAGTCCTTCCAAAGAGGAACGAAGTGCCTGTCCGTCGACGACCGGCGCAGGCTTCCTACCCGCCTTCGAGCCTCGTGCAGCTTGTGGCACGTCTTTTGGCTGATCCTGATCGGCGAATGTCACAGCAAGGCCAGCTTGCGTTGTCCCTTTCGCCTTCGCCTTCGTCATGGGTGGCCCCGCGCCACCCTTGCCGCCAACTGCAAACTCCGTCGCCAGCTGCTGCTCCAGCTGCAGAATATGCGCGGGCACGGCGAGCGTCGCGCCACCGTCGAAAGCCGCGAGCAGCTTCTTCTTCGCCGGATCGCGTGTCTTCAAAGGCTTCAGACCGTAGTGGATCATCTGCGCCGTGTAGAAGTGCGCAGGCGGGTCCTTGTGTGGCGGAGGCTGTCGCTTCGCGACCTGGCCCTTCTTCGTAAGCAGCGGACCGGGCGTATAGGTGAGCAGGCCGTGCAGAGAGGACACGTCGCATCGAGGATGTCGATGCTTGCCCTCTATCTCGACGTAGAACATGGTGCCATCGTAGAAGAAATCGTCGCGAGAGACAGGTTGCGCCATGGCGCGTCGATGCCTGTGCGCTGCACGGCCGTTAGGTCGTGTTGTCGTCTGCGTACGGGTAGAGACGGAAGACAAAAAGGCGAGGTCAGAGACTGCTGTGGTCGCTCATGTCGATCGCGTATCAACGCGTCTAGTCACATCACCCACGCGCTCGGTTCGTCGGTGCCGCGATTCTCTTGACGGCTCCTAGAGAGCGTCAAGAGTTCTTTTGAGCATTGTTAACGAGTATTCCAAGGCTCAGACCATTACCGGTTAGATGGCTTTCGCATGGTGACTGAGATGCAAAGATTGGCAGAGATCGACGATAGTTGGGCCGGAAAGCGTAAATTGCTACCTGGTTATTTCTGATTTTCAGTATGGTGATAGTTCCAGAGATTCGCGTATTTGTCTTGGACAGAGGGGCAGAACTTGAGAAGTACTGGCGGAACGCCGCGAACATGGTGATGGTTCAACTTCAAGAACGCAGCGTCACACTTGTGACGCACTGTCACTCCTTTTGTCGCGCCCGGCCATGGCGAACACGGTCGGTGGCTCAGAGTGAGGCTTTCTGAAGGTTTCTCTGCCCAGAAAACTAATGTAAATGGATGCAGTGTCTCCCTACTGCTGGACCCGCAAATACGGGACTGGGTCCTGTTCCCCATTACCCTAGTCATGGTCCTCGTCGGCGTGCTGCGTGTCAACGTCGTTCAGCTGCTCCAATCCCCACCGAAGAGGCAAAAGAGGGAGAACGTGAGGGAGACAAGTGCGATACTTCGAGGGGGTGCTCTCCGGCAGACGGCGCAACATTCCCCTCTTCCGCCGGCATACTTCCTTCCTTTAGCGCGCCAGCTCGCCACGAACCTGGAGGAGGGCACATTCCTGAAGGACAAGCCTAAAGACACCACCCAAGGACCTGCTGCGCCTCCGAACCCGCTCTCGGACCCGGCTGCTATGGAGGGCATGATGTCGGGAATGAAGACACAGATGGTGCGTGGCAGATCGTGTAGGGTGTACTTACGCTAATGATACCTATACAAGGTCATGATGGTCCCGCAAATGGTGATCATGGGCTGGATCAACTTCTTCTTCCAAGGCTTTGTCCTCAGTGAGCAATGTTCCATACTCGCACCTGGCCTATTCTGATGGATGTGAAGTCAACCTCCCCTTCCCCCTCCCGGCCACGTCTGGCTTCAAGTCCCTCCTTCAGCGTGGTATTCAGACCCCCGACATGGACGTGAGATGGGTGAGTGGCCATGATCCAACCCCAGATAGTCGCCTCACATGCATAGGTATCATCCCTCTCCTGGTACTTCCTCAACTTCTTCGGTCTCAATGGTCTCCTGAGATTGCTCGTCGGAGGAGACGATGGCGTTGTCGGTCAGTGGAAAGAATTGACACTCGGAAGGCATCCTGAACCCGCGCAGATCCTATGGCGGCCATGTCTCCGATGGCACCTATGATGCCCACTGGCCCTGGCGCGCCTGATGCCTCGAAAGCGCACAAAGCAGAAGCAGAGAACGTCCGCTTCGCTGAGAGTGTATACAAGTGCGTGCTCACTTGGACTGCGTGGAGTAAACGGTGCTGACTGACCGTCTTCAGATGGGTCGGCGATGATGTCGAGACGCGCGTCCTTTCGCGCTACGGTATGAAGTGACGTGTTCGGGTACCCAACTATAAACTACTGTGCCCAATAATTGCGCGTAAGCGACAGCTGTGAGCGCTTCTAGTTGCTCGCTGGTAGCCTGAGTGAATGCTCGAAGTTCAACTGGTCACGTGCATGTCCGAAACGGAGGCGAATATTCATTATCTCCCTCAGAAACAATGGCCATCTTTCCAATAGGAGATGACATTACACCTCGGGGGCTGCGGTGGAATATGCCGTCCTTCCGACCGAAGACAAGTACGTCTCCGCCGTCTCTCATGGGACGCGTCAGGCCAGCGGCATGGGCCTATTCCACACGGATAGCATCCGCGTCTTGAGCGGGTTCGACTTTCACTGGCTAAGCAATCCACAGTCAATCCCAGTTTTGACGCGGTCGCGATGCGAGGGAGTGGGATTCAGGAAAACTACAAGAACGTCTCGCTCGATGTCCAACAACCTCAGAGAACAGTCTCCTATCCACCCCTCATCTAGCCTTCATTCACAACAACGCAGCAATGGTTCAAATTAACGGCAAGGATGTCGGTCGCATTGGCTATGGTCTCATGGGTTGGTATACTCCTCTATGCTGTCCCTACAACAGTTCTGACGCTCGCCTTGCAGGCTTCACCTGGCGCCCGGACCCCATGCCCACCGAGCAGGCCATCGAGGTCATGAAAACCGCCCTTGAGGCCGGTTGTAACTTCTGGAACGGGGGCGAAGTATACGGTACCCCTGAGTATAACTCCCTCCACCTCCTCAAGGCGTACTTCACCAAGTACCCTGAGGATGTCGACCGCGTCGTCATATCCATCAAGGCGGGCTTCCCGCTCGACGGCACGCGCGAGGGTGTGCGCCGCGTCGCGACGCGCTGCGCGAAGGTGCTCGAGGGCATCAAGCTCATTGACGTCTTCGAGTGCCCGCGCAAGGACCCGAAGACGGACATTGAGGAGACCGCGGCGGCGATGGCCGAGCTCGTCAAGGAGGGCATCATTGGCGGCTTTGGGCTGTCGGAGGTGGGCGCGGAGACGATCCGGCGCGCGGCGAAGGTGACGAGGGTGGCGGCGGTGGAGGACGAGCTGTCGCTGTGGACGCCTGATGTGTTGACCAACGGCGTTGCGGCGGCGTGCGCGGAGAACAACATCCCTCTCGTCGCGTACTCGCCCATCGGTCGCGGCTTCTTGGTGAGTTGCTTGCCTTTGAGAGCAACATAATCGGCGATGCTGATTTACTTGCAGACTGGTCAAATCAAGACTCTCGACGACGTGCCCCAGCGTCTGAAGGACTTCGGCTTCCCGCGCTTCCAGCCCGGCAACTTCGAGCACAACCTCAAGCTCGTCGAGGAGGTTGAGGCCCTGGCGAAGAAGAAGGGCGTCAAGCCCGGTCAGGTCGCCATCTCGTGGGTCGTGGCGCTCAACGAGCAAGCCGGTAGCCCGCCGATCCTTCCCATTCCTGGTACAATCTCCAAGGAGAGGGTGTTGGAGAACACGACGCTCGTGGAGTTGACGGCGGAGGAATTGAAGGACCTCAAGGCCGTCACCGACCGCTGCAATGCAGTGGGAGAGCGGTACGGGACGGCTTTCGCGTCCTTGATGTGGGGATAAATAAGTGGGCGTCATGATCATGTTAGAAGTGACAACAATGTAGTCTTTTCCTCGGAGTTTCAATGCGAGAAGTCGTGCCTATGCTTGTAGTGTGCAGCGAGGTCTTCTGTTCCATGACTTGGAAGAGATGCATATGGTCTCGACCTCGAGTCAGGCTTTTCTATACCACCTTTGTGGATGACAGTGCCACCGGAGCCGTGTTGTGCATCCAGGTTGTACGGACCCTCCTCATCCAACTTCACGTCTTGCGGCGGTCGACACACACAAAACGACCAGCGTCTTGCATCCCGCGTCCAGCGCGTCCGGCCACCAGGGCCTATCAGAACTTGCGAACCATTGGCCCCCAAATCCCAAATTACAGGTCTAACGCGAACAGCCAGTGCATGGAGCACCAGCCGCCGCGAGAAATGTACGATACCAGCGATCGCGAATGTACGATACCGAAATGATATATAACAGAAAACACTGTCCAGGTAATACTACATTGCTTGTCCGTGTGAGCCGCCGTGCTGGTGCGAGTACGGCTGCTGCTGCGACGAGTACCCGCCGTACGCGTCCTGTTGCGAGTACGCGTCGTGCTGCGCGTGCACGCCGTATGCGTCGTGCGTCTGTCCGTTGACGCTGTACGCATCGGACTGCGCGCCATAACCGCCATACGCGTCCGCACCATATCCATAGTGCGGCTGCTGCTGGTACGGGTTCGGCGCAGCCGTCCCCGGGCGGTCCAGCGCGTGGCCATACGACGCCGCGGTCCCTGGGCGGTCGATCGCGTAGCCGTACGAGGCGGCAGTGGGCGTGCTCACTGCGACAGGTGCCGCGGCGCTCACTAGGTGCGCGTTGCTCTCGTTGTCCTCGTCGTACGCGTATGCGTGCGGGTCGTCCGCCAGCGTTGCCTGGCTCGCGTTGTACCCGTACACGCTCGGCGCTTGCGCGGTCGCGTACGGGTTGTATGGCGGCATTGGCGGAGGGAACTCGGATTTGTCGGAGTAGTAGTAGTCCCCGGTTTGTGCGGTATATGTGGAGGGGGCGTTGTAAGTCTTGTAGGTGGAGGGGGCGCCGCGGATGGTGGACACGGCGTCATCGTCGTCGTCGACGGACAACTGGGGGAGAGTGGGTTGCGGGAGGGCCTTGCCGCCATCCTTGACGTGCGAGAAGTCGCCCATGGCTTCCTTGCGGGCCTGCTTCGCGTTCTCCGCGATGCGCTGCTTGTTGCGCCTCTTGATGACGAGGGCAATACGCTTGTCGACTTTGTGGCAACAGTATTCCTGCGATTATTCAGTACAACACGGGGATATATGAGGAGGATCTTTACCTTGAGGTTACCACGGATATGGCAAAGCAGCGGGACGTAGCAGATAGCAGCACCGATAAGGAGAAGTAATGAACCCGCGAAGACCATCACGGTGAAGAATGTCGTCACCATGAGGGCGGAGGTGGACGGACTGTTGTCATCGAAATACTTCGAGATGTCGTACCAGTCTCCCGGGTTCTTGTGCTTCACGAGCCACACAGCGTACAACGTGAGCGCATTGATCGTCTGACGCGGACCATCGGCCAAAAGCAACCGCTTCCAACCTGGAATTCTGATTAGTGGGGAGTATCGGGTAGCATATATGCGATTTACTCTTGAAGGTGAAGAAGACGAAGAATGCAAAGTCATCGCTCGTCTTGGTGGAATTGCTGATATGATCGAAGAAGCAGAAACAATCATATGAGCCTGATGGAACGGAGTAAGTGTCTGGATATCCAGGGGATGCGTATATACGCACGGAGGGAGTAGTAGTGATTCGCCATGATATTGGTGAACGCGTAAGAGATATCTCTGCTGGCAACAATCTTCTTTGCTTTCCGTCCCTCGTATCCGAGCTGACAGGATATAAGCATGCATGGTAGTTGAGATTTATGAAGCGCGTACCAGCAGGAACGAGAAGATGATACACCCAACGAATACCCACTTGCCGACCTTGAAGGGGATGTTGACGCAGCCCTTCAAGTGGTCGCAAGTATTGAAGATCTCATTCGACCAGGACGAGGTCGTAAGCATAGTAATCGCGGAGAAGATATCGGAGACGTAGACAAGGAAGTCCTTGAGACAGATGATGTAGAGCCAGAGGTATCTGGCGGTCGCGAGGGGATGGGATCAGTGGACCTGTGACAGGAAGTATGATAGACTGCGCACTTCATTCGCATGATGAACCCATTATCGGTGAACTCCCGGGTGTCGACGAAGTCGAACTAAGGGCGGGGACGCGTGAGCTGGCAGAGGACGGCGGGCGCTGCGCTGGTTCACACCTTGTGGTCGGGGACCTGTTCTCGCTTCCATTTCGGGCCAGAGCAGCACATAGACATGGTGAAGTTGTGTTGCGGGGAGGTAAAAGGCGGTACGAATAGGCGGGAGAACGAGACTCAAACTACTGTGGGTGTAGTTGGGTGGACCAGCCGTTGGAAGGGAGCGTGAGGGCGTGAACGAGTGTCAGCGTGGCGGTGGTTGCGCGGTGTGTTGGGTAACAACTGCGCAAGTTGGCGGCGTAGTGGAGAAAGTAAAGGGCAGAGCGGCCGGGCAGGCTGCAGGCAGCAGCGCGGTGGCGAGACTGTAGCGAGAGCGCTGCGGTAGACCGTTGATGGAAACCACAGAATCAGCCGTCACGCCCGTGGGCACTGTGACGCCGTGACCATCAGCATTGTTCGCTCCTTCCGGATTAGATTTTACCATCTATTGTTCTCCACAGTCTACTGCCAAAATGACGACCGTACAAAAGATCAAGGTGCGACATACCGTCCCCTTGCGCTCGCAGCTATTGATGACCGTAACAGGAAATCGAAGATGAGATGGTGAGAACTTCGCGCCCCGTCCGCAACCTGGTCTGACGCGCAGGCAGGCCAGAAGTATGTCCGTCGCTGATCTAGTAATCAAGACCTTGACCTCTGTACAGCCCAAAAGAATAAGGCCACGAGCTACCACTTAGGCCAGCTCAAGGCCAAGCTCGCCAAGCTAAAGCGCGAACTCATCACCCCCGGCGGTGGGGGAGGTGGAGGTGGCGGAGGCGTGGGCTTCGATGTAGCGAGAACAGGTGTCGCCTCTGTAGGATTCGTCGGCTTCCCTTCAGTGGGCAAGGTGTGTGATCATACACTCTGTGCTTGCCTGCCACGCTGACTTCACTCAGTCAACACTTATGTCAAAACTAACGGGAACGCATTCGGAAGTATCAGCGATCGACTTCACGACACTCACGACCGTACCCGGAACGGTCAAGGTCCATGGCGCGCCAATCCAGATCCTCGATTTGCGTATGTCGTTCACTCATCGCACTGTGCGATCGCTCATCTCGTCCCAGCTGGTATCATCGAGGGTGCCGCCGACGGTCGTGGTCGTGGTAAACAAGGTGCGTTACTTCAGCTTCCATAACATTCCACCACTGACCGTCGTCTCAGTCATCGCCGTCGCTCGCACTTGCAACCTCATCTTTATCGTTCTCGATGTCCTCAAGCCCCTCGGTGACAAGAAAATCATCGAGGCCGAGCTGGAGGGCTTCGGTATCCGCCTGAACAAGCGTCCGCCGCAGATCCTCGTCCGTAGAAAGGACAAGGGTGGTATCGCCATCACCAACACTGTGCCTCTAACAAATATCGACCACGATGAAATCAAAGCCGTGTTGAGCGAGTACAAGATCAGCAATGCAGACGTCGCTATCCGGGAACCAAATGCTACGGCAGATGATCTGGTAGACGTGGTGGAGGGGAACCGGGTGTACATTCCGGCAATCTATGTGCGTTCTTTGTCGCTTCGACCCAATTCACCTAGCTCACTCACCCCTTCTTCCAGGTCCTCAACAAAATTGACGCCATCTCCATCGAAGAACTCGACCTCCTGTACAAGATCCCCAACTCCGTCCCCATCTCCTCCGGCCAATGGATGAACATTGACGAGCTCATCGACACCATGTGGAAGGCGCTCGACCTCGTGCGCGTGTACACGAAGCCGCGGAAGCTGCCTCCAGATTACACGCAGCCGGTCGTGCTGAAGCGCGGGAAGTGCACGGTGGAGGACTTTTGTAATTCGATCCATAAGGAAATTGCGAAGCAGATGAAGTTGTGAGTGTTGAAGTTTGTGTAATAGAAGGATGGAATGCTGACTGTTGTACAGCGCAATCGTGTGGGGAGCGAGCGCGAAGCATTCGCGAGGGCAGAAGGTCGGCCTGGATCACGTTTTGGAGGATGAGGACGGTGAGTACCTGCCCAATCACAATTGTGTCGCGTCTGAACATTTTCTCTCAGTCGTCCACATTTCCAAGAAGTAAACCATGTATCCGGATTACCATGTTGTATCTTACCATCCACTTGTATCCTTTTGCTCGGACGTCTTTGCGTGAATCTGCCGCGTTCGCATTCTTCGCGTACCGCATTGTCCTGCTCCTTGCTCTTCCTCGCGCGCGCCCCATCTTAGCGTTTTCTTCACCGGAATTGCAGGACGTCGACCATGAGAAGGTAGTGAAAGTGAATGACATTGTCCTTAGGTGTCGCCTTGAATATATCCAAAAAAGAAGTAAAATACATGAAGGTGGCCTTGTGGGATTCCGGCGTGGCTACTAACCTGCATAGGCGCTCGCAGCCGGTGCACGTCCGTCTCTAGCTATGCATGTGACGTCGTCCAGCTGAGACAGACACGTCGTCTAGCTCAGCTTCGAGTACAAGATGAGGGCGATGAGCAGGAGCAGGACGCCGATGATGCCAGCGGTAATGAAACGCTGTTGATACATTCTGTGGTTCGTGAGTTAGCAAATCAGACATACGGAATAGGTGGCAATGGAGGAGAGAGCACGGTTGTACAGCGATCAATAGAAGAGCGTGTACGCCCTGTACCATGATGTTAGGCAAGATAAGCAAAGACAAACAAACGCTCGCCAGGTGAATTGACGACAACGTACGAAAGATAGACACGGAAGATCCTCCACTCACCTGCGAATCATGCCCTTCAGCGTCCCAGACGCCCGGTCGATGTGCCGCTCCGCAGTGCCCAGCTACATAGAACGTCAGCTCTCTTAGGCGAGCATATTCGGCGAGGATACCGCCAGCACTCACCGTATCGCGCGCATGCTCGATTTGCTCCCTCTGCCCGCGCAGGTTCAGCAGGATATCCGCGCCGGTCTGCTCCGTCTCCATCGCGATCCGTTGCGACTCCTCCAGCCGCCGCGTCCCCTCGTCCAGCTTCGCCGTGCCTGCAAGCAGTCGGGCGCGGTCTGTCGTATCTCATTAATACATTCCTTCGATCCTCCTCCTTGCGCTCCTCGCAAGCAAAGTTCTCATCTCGTTCTCACCACTGGAAACATCTCCATACGGATCATCCGATGTCGACGTCCGCGCGAAGCCCCCGCCGCTTCGCGAGCGGCTGCCCAGCAACGAGACGCGCGCCTCCGTCTCCTTGTACCGCCGCTTCGCGCCTGCGAGCGTGCTCTTTGCCGCGCCAAGGCGCTGCTGGTAGGGCGCGCGGAGAGATTGCGGAATGGAGGGCAGCTCGATCTGCATCTGCGAGAGCATCTCGTCCGCCTCGTCGAGGTCCATAGCGGTGCGGCGAAGGGTGGAGAGGCGGGCCTCTGGAGTGTGGCGTGGTGTATAGTCCAGTAGAGCATCATTAAGTGTAAATTCGGATAGGCGAGGAAGGACAAGTAGAGTCAGCGGGCACAAGATACCCAGTCGTCGGTTGCGCAGTTGCGTAGAGGAAGCACCCGTCAGCTACGCCTTCTCCGTCCACAGCATGCCTCACGCACCCGCATCCCCATCCTTCGACGCCTCCTCGAGCTTGTCGTTTATAGTGTCGATGAACTGCGTGAACTCATTCTCGTAGGAGTCGAAGAGGGAGGTTGGTGAGTTGTCCATGGCGCGGGGAGGTGGCAAGGGCCGTTGGCCGGCACTAGGCCGGCACAGGCACGTCACTGGCGGCGCTATCTTATCTCTCACGTGAAAAGTTCAACCGAGGCGTGACCTTCATCTTGAAGCTTTGAAGTTTGAAGGACCGTCAGAACTCAGTTGCATGTACAAAGTCCTCTTCTCATGCAGTGGCATGCCGACGACAAGGTTCCATTTCGCTGTCCGAAACCGTACCGATGGGAATCCTTCAGCCTTACAAGTCCAGAACAACCCGTGCATTGCAGCCCAACTACTGAACCTCATTCAACGGTCCTTGGTACGCTCTCTCCTCGTTGACATACACATAAGCCAGCCTCACAAACGCATGCACTAGCCCCACCGCGCAGTAGACGCTCGTCAGCATCAGCGGTAAGAACTCCATCCCACCCGAGCTTTCCCTCCTGCTCAACCACATTGGGTAGAGCGTGACGAAGAGCTGCAATGGAATGAAGCCTGCAAGGTACATTTTCTCCAGAGTGTCGAGAATCACGTAGAAGATAGACTTCGGGAACCTGGTCAAACTCGTCAGGTGCGAAGAAGGGGATGGAAGAAGGGGACGCACTCGTAGACCCGGCGGGATAGAGGGAGGTAGACCAGAGCTAGCCAGGCAATGGAGTAAACGACCTCGATGACAGATTCTGCATCGATGATCAATAAGAAGGACTGCGTGTGCTTGACGTCCACTACGCACCTGTCGGCGTGAAGAGCAGCGGGAAGAGTGAGAATATTCCGGCGACGCTGGCAATGAGGAAGGTACGAAAGTACGCCTGTCGCTCCGCTGCCAGTAGGCTGAAGGCACCGCGTCAGATCTCGCAGATGAGGGCATCAATCACTACGCATACCTAAGCGGGACGAGTACTAGTAGGACAGCTTTCTCGTGCACATGCCAGCCGAACAGAAACGAGGTGTAGCCGCAGAGGGTAAGTGCAGTCAGGAAAGACTTGTACGTTGGCCTAAACCACAACTTGACTAGGAACGCCTGTCAAATTATCGTGAGCCTCCATTTTCTGCGCCAGATCGACGCGCTACTCACTATTTGGAAGGCAATCGTGATGATGAATGTGTGGATGGGCTGCACATTTGGCAGGACGGCGAAGACGGTGTCGCCAACGAGCCCGCGCGAGCTAGAAGCGACGCCGGAGTCGTTGATGGTCACTTCCGCGCCTGTGCGCTGGACGTCTGATGGGGACGTGAGCGGGGCACTAACGAGACAATGAGAGATCATGGCGTGGAGAGCTAACGCACAACGTAGAAGTACGCGATCAAGCGCGGTTACCAAAGCCCAAACGTTGGGTGCCCAGTAGGCATGGTTGAGCCCACGCTTGAAGGGAAATAGCCGTGACAGCAGCTGGGGGATTTGCCCCATTAGCATGAAGGGTCCCAGGGAGGTGACGAAGACGGCTATAACAGCGTTCGCGAGAGAGAGGAAGTTCTTGATCTGCAGGCGTCCAGTCGGGGATAAGCAGAAGGAGCGTAGAAGGTAGACAAAGTACGCTGGCTGGGAGACATATAAGCGTGAAACAATTTGGCGAGTAAAAGGCCTTATGGACGTACAGCCAGATACATGTAGATGTGCTTGAAGTTCAGCAGTACGGCAAATAAAATACCGCTGGCAAGCCGCTTGCCCTGTAGGGGTTTAGACAAGTGACCCTCTCCATCGAGATGCACGAACCTCTCTGGCCATGATGATCGACCATAGCAGGATGCCGAACATGAAGCCATTGTACTGGAAGTGTATGTGGTCGACTATAATGAACCCCGGGTGCAGAAACAAGGAGGCGGCAATAATTCGCTGTGTCGCGGGGTCCACAGAGTTGCGGATGAGCCTTCCGTGAATGTCAGCGCGTGTATCAGATCTTCAAGCTTAGCACGCACCTCAAGCAGGCTGCACCGAGCACGAGCTCCGTCAAGATGACAGTAGTGCGCTGATACGCGATGACCGACCACGCCTCATATTCTAGGTTATTGACATCCACGATCTTGGGGTCGACGAAGGAGGCCGGAATGGAGAGCAACTTCTCAAAGTACGCGAAGAATGGGGGGTAGTCGAGGGCTGCGGGCGCTCATTGAGGGGACATGCATGCCATCGACGCTTGGTTCTCGCTCACTCCATTCTGATGTGGTCTATAATCGGTAAGAGACCGTGCAAAGTAGAGGAACACGGTCGACTCACGTCGTAGTACCATTGCGAGATGGGTAGCGAATGCGTGATCGCAAGCCAGTTGCGGTGGACCTCAAAGTCAGTCGAGCGACTGTCATCGTCAGTCTCACTCAGGGCTTAGCTTAGCGATACACATGGCACTCACTATGTGGGGAACAATAGCAGCTTGAATGCCGTGGAGAGTACGAGGATATCCCAGTCTGATGCATTGAACTCCGGCAATGCCCAACGGCGCGGGGCCTTCGGTGCCTCCACAGCAGTGGTTTCCGCCGGCATCCCGAGTATGCCTGCTCCGACACGACCTCGCGTAGGTGGAAAGATGGCGAGAGTAAATCGCCCTCAAGGTCGGAAGCAAGAACAATGGCGGACACGTGGTTGCGCGCCTCCCACCTTCCGGCCCGAACCTTGCTCTTCCCCATCATGGCAGACCAAGCCGCCGTCGGCGTCAACGTCTCCAAAGCAGCTTCACGGTGCGGCGTGAACTTTTCGCTACTCCGAGACGCGTCTGACACGCTTCGCAGTGCCACCCTCATCAAGCTAGTAGTCTTCAGCGCCGCGTTGGGCATCGTCCCCCTGACGTCCTACTTTGCCAGCCAGAAGTACCTCTGGAATGGTACGTCGCGGTGCCAGCGGAGTCTATGTTGACCTGATGCATGTGTAGGGAACGCCACGTATGCTGCGCTGACTGCTATCGTCGCTGCAAACCTCATCCTAGTGTCATACATCATTACATCCCTGCTTGAAGACACATCTGCGCCGACTCCCATTCGCCCAGCGCCAACAATAGAGACTAAGAAGATCCAATGAACATTAGACCGGCTATCCTTACAAAATTATAGCTGGTCGCGGGGAAAGCCTGCACTGTAGTGTAGCACGCTTGCGCCAGTATTTTGTTGTACGTTACACCAGAAATATGATTACTACAGCTTACTTGCGTCTCGTATGCTAGTCTGCTTCGTGATGAATGAGAGGCTTGGTGTAATAGTCGAATGAGCCCGCCCATCCGATAAACAGGAAGTAATTACAGTCAAAATTCATGGTGATGCATCATACAGCAATCCCCCAGCTCACAGCCGTGGCCGCGCCGGCGTCCTCTGCGCTGGACTGGCCTCTAGAAGGAGCTCGGCGGCCCATAGAAGACTGCAAGACGTCGATCAGGCTCGTGTAAGGTAGAACAATAATGGCATCCCTGCTCACCAGGTAGGATCTGTGCGTCTCAAGGGCGCGCATTGCGGCGCCTACATGGGCGCGGACTTCCACGCGCTGGCGCGATTCTCGTACAGGGCTTCTCGGTGGTATCAAGCAGGACCGCAGGTCTGGCACGTCCGGCGGGTTGTTACCCCGCTCCTCCATCTCCGTGGAGAACTGCGCGCACGCGCTGGGCGAATACATCGAGAAGATGTCGTGCACCTCGTCGCCAGAGCCATGCTCGGTCTGGGACTTCGAGACGTTCGCGGAATACATCTGTGCGATGGCGTATGGGTGCGGTGCGCGCGGCGTGGTTGGCGTGCCGATGGGCGTGTCGTCGGACGTGGGTGATGAAGATGGGGAAGAGGACGAGAGGCTTGGCGCGGCGCTGTAGGACGGCACGATTATTGGGGTCGGAATCCGCTTGCGTATCCTAAGGGGCGGCGGGCTAGGGAAGCATAGCAAGGGATCGATGATAGAGTCGCCATCGTCGTCGGATTCGCTTCCTTCTCCTTCGAGTGGCCCGCGCATCTTGGGCATGTCCGATTTTTCAGGCGCAATATCCTCCGGCCTCGCGGTCGAAGGCATAGGCGCACGGGGCGCCTGACGTTCCGGAGCCGTAAGAGAATGCTCACTGCTCGTAAACACCTGACAGTGCCGCGGCGGAGGCGTTTCCCTCTGGCTTCTACAGAACGCCGGCGGTGGGGATAGTGCGTCGCTGGCCCTGGATCGCGATGGGCACGCGGGATCGATGGTGGCCTCTTCCTCCTCCATCTCGCGGAGGAAGCCGTCCCAGATGCAGTCGAGCTCGGTTGGGCAGTATGCCGAGTTCACTCGCCCCGACTCGGAGGACAAGAGATTCGACGTTGCGACCTCGATCGGCTCGAGATCGCACTTCTGCGCGGATAACGGAGGTGCACTGTACGATGCGTGGAGGGACGCGCGAGCGGGAGTGCTGGGTGCACTAAGAGGGTACAGCGGAGGGGGAGGTGCTGGGCGGGAGGGTGGCATAGCCGCAACTGACTTGGACGTACGCAAAGAGCGAAAGCCATTCGTGCTGGAGTGCAGAGATCGCCGACCTTCATCCATGTCCAAGTAAGAAGTAGACGATGAGCCCTTGGAGCGCGTGCGCTTGACGCCCAGGGAACCCAGTGTGGACTTGTGTCGCGTCGCCTGCTCCAGATCTTGCCATGATCCCGTGGTGAGAAAGGAGCTGCCGCGCGGAGAGTCGATGGGGGAGTGATGTGGGGAAGCCTCCCTCGAGTCAGGGGACCTCTCCTTACGCTTCCAGGATGGGAGGAGGAGCGATACGTGCTTCATGGCTGCGATCGTGCTGAGGGCGGCGATGATAGCCGGGGGAGTACCCTCGGCCTTCTTATAAACGAGGGGCGGAAGCGGTCAACGAAAAGTGCAGTAAATGCCGCCAAGTTGGGGCTAGACTCAGTATAGCTTGGGCTCGGGGAGATCAGCATAACGGGCCTTCTGTGACGCACCCTCTTCGGGGCGCACTACGCCACGCTGTCCGCTTAGCGCGTTCTAACCGCGACCGGTATGTTCGCGAGCTGCGTGTCTGACAGCGCAATGGATGAGACCGCGGAAAGCAGCGTTGAGGAAGACGATGAAGAGACCAACACAAGATATGCCCCTCTTTCGCGTCGCGGTCGAAGGCCTGGGTCTTCTCTGCGATTCGTACTCTTTACCCCCGAACCCCCTTCGATGGCCAATTGCGGGGAGCGCGTTCCTCATGCATATACAATAGCAGCGAGAGGGGTTTGAGCCGATTTCGAGGCTAACAAGAAATTGCAGCGTCGCCGACGGTCGCTAGCGCTGACATGGGACAAGTCATTCCGCCGGTGTGAATGGTAGAACCCAGACTAGATTGGCGTCATGGCTGAGGCGACACATAAGAGCTGGGCTAAGTGTTTTTGCTGGCAAAGGATGTACGCGAAAGAGCCTCGTAGTTCGCTGCCAGGGAGAGAGGATGAGCGCCTCGACCGGATGGCCGAGTCGGCGTCTGAAGAGGAAAGCGTGCGGAAGACACGCCACAAAATGCAAACTTGCTTTCTTTCCGCCATCATCCGACCTCGCCGGAATCGCTACTCGCCTGAATCACTGTCAGAGCAGCGCTGAGCGAGGGAGATCGTTCGTCGTCGTGAACATCGATGCTCGGGTGCCACAACGTCTAGCTATCGATACTCACACATACCTTCACGGGTATGCGGCTTATGGTCGACCGGGCGACATCCGTGTCCGCGGACCCAGCATCCCCTCAAGTGGGCACAATTATACAGACGTAAATCAATATAGCTCTAGCCCTTCGACCGCAAGGATTCACTCTACCAGCGAGCTGCTATGTAGGACCGTATTCTCAGGCTTCAGCGCTCAGACTGAGACCTGATTATGATTATGTACGGCGAAACGCATGGAAGACGGTCTCGGGCAGGGAGAGTAGCGCAGGGATAGGGTTGTACCGACTCAAGGCGCCCGTGTCGGGCGGGGAGGGTGCGGGACTCCTGATGGCTGCGGACTCGATGCTCACCAGCAGTGTCTTGTCGACGCTCTCGACTTCGCCAGTGATACCGTGAGCCACACTCGGTCCGCGTCCGATACAGATAGGATTGCAGGCATGGTGGAAACTCCCCTGCAGTCTACCAACTTTTTGCCGGGCGCGACGTTGCTTGCGACGAGCGCGGGCTTCTACGCCATGCTGCATCATCCAAATCCAACTTGAACATTGTCCTGTGACTGTGGGAGAATAGCAAGCACCGGAATGTTCGATTCCTGGCGCCCACAAGTCTCTTTCGGCTAAACAAAGGCAATTTCCCTCCATTACCCTCGTTGGCTTTCAGGGTTGGTGTCCAGGCCCGGCAGCACGCGATGCGATGAAGCTGCGGTGTCCGATGATGGTAACTCTGAGAGGTTGGGAACGGAGTGCACAAACAGGGTTTCTGGGGCTCGCCCGGCCGCCAACCCACCGCGGTTTGAAAGGTCGCGTGGGAGAGATCACCCTGCAACATGGCCATCGCGGGGTCCGTTTACTCCGCGTCAATTGCACCAGCGCGCCTCCTCGCCTCAGTCGTCCGCGCAAAATCAGCATCTGACTCTTCCCAAGGTGTTCTACAGGCTCATCTCGCCGGGGCAGTCCGTCTATGTGTGGATTTGATGTGAAGGTGCGGTAGCCTCCATTCACGAGGATCATGGTGGGTAGATACTCCATCATAACAGTCGACTGCGCTGCATGTGTACAGGGTTTGCGTCGGTTCACACAGCACTCTTGAATGCCGTAAGTCCGCTCCTCATCTTCTCAGCCACGACCTTCGCAACGATCTTCCCTTCTTAATACCACCTCCCCGCCGCGGTCGGGTTCCTTCTTCACCGTTCCCCCCCAGAAAGTGGCCCCAGTCAGAGCCTCGGATCTCTGTCCCAGCCATGTCTGTATACGAGTCGGGCATCACGCCGCAAATTGTGCATAGTGCGTCGTCGTGTCTTCCCCTGCAATTCTGTTGAAGCTCATTGTTCTTCAGATACGGGTATCACACTCGTTACAATTGCCCTCTTTTTCACCATATGTCGCCTGGTCGTGCGTGTATGTGACGGCAAGCTTGGCTGGGATGACTTCTGGGCGGCGTTCTCCATTCCCTCAAGTGCGATCATGCTCACCGGAATCCTTATGCTGCTGGGCCCACCACGTACGGTCCTATTTCCTCGTCTCGCAATACATGGCCTGACTTTCTACTACGCAGCTGGAGTTGCAGTGGGCAGTTTCACGATGATAGCGTCGTACTACATGTGAGTGTCGTTAAACCTGCTGTCCACACGAGTTATATCTCTCGCGTAGGGCTGCATTCGGTTTCTATGCATCCGTCTGGTCCCCGCGCTTCTCCATCCTCTGCACCATCTTGCGTATAGCTCCCTCGTACTGGAGAATCTACCTGCGCGGGATAGGTCTTTGCTTCGGTGCCATGTGGCTATTCCTCTTCGTCCAGCTCTTGAAACACTGCGAGGATGTGGGGGACACCTGGAAGCATACGACGGGCCAGTGCGAGCTCGGGAAGGATATCGCGATCACTCAGCTAGTCAGTGAGTGCTACACGAGATCTTCTAGTCGCTGGTCATGCTAACAGCCATCTAGCCGACATCCTCACCGATCTGTCACTAAGCTTGATCCCGGTACGCCTTCTCTGGCAATCCAATCTTTCCAAGGCAGAGCGGATTCGCCTGATCGTTGTCTTCACTTCCTGTCTGTCGACAACAATCGTACGTCGCCTCCACCGCGCCCTTGGGAATGCCTTGATAACATTGAATAGGTTTCCCTCGTTCATGCGTATTACATCTTCGCCAACATCGGTCTCAATGAGATCTATTGCGCTATCTGGGAGGTGAGTCTCCAACGTCCGACTCCCTCGCGTACTCGGTACTGAATGATTCCCAGGCGTCTGTGAGCATGATCGTGGCTTGCTTGACCGTCCTTCTCGGATATGCCTCGCGACTTGCAAAGAAATACTTGCCCGACAGCGTCACCCGCACCGTCTGGCCAACAACCAACCCCTCCGGCTTCGAGCTCGCCACGCCAAATCGTGGGCAGGCCATCAACGTCGACATCACCACGACTGTCTGGGCGGAAGACCAGACGGTCATGTACGGCAAGGCGAGACCAGACGAAGAGCAAGGCAAGAGGTTCGACGATGATCTACACGGTGATCAGAAGACGTCTGACCAGGCTCTGTCTCGGTGCGCATTGTCACCGTTTGCAGACAACGCAGGGACTCACATACGCCCGCAGATTCTGAACGCTGCTGATCTGCAGCTTCATAACGAGTCGTCATGTACATATACGGGGTTTATACTTTACGGTTTGTTACTTCGGTCGGATTGTTCAGGTGAATATAGAGCTGGCTTTGAAGGCACCTATTTGCGATGTCCGAGGAATGAAAAGCGAAACGAGGACGTCGAATAGTGTCCTTATGATTGGCATGTGCAGGCTGAAATCATGAAGACGTGTGTTCGGAATTGACAGACTGGGGCGCTGTAGATCGCCCCTCCCACAATGGATAGATACAAGGCTTCTAGATGAACCAACCAAAAGTAGATAGATATAGGTAAGTGAGGAAATAGATAGAGATGTGCAGCATCGTCGACTCTCTAGTCATCGGACTGGATGATGGAGTAGGAGGGGGCGTCCAGTTGCTCAGCACCCTTGAGGAAAGGCAGCTCTACGATGAACAGGTATTCAAGCGTCTTCCCGCCACGCTTGGCGACGAGCTCTCCGGCAGCCTTTGCCGAGCCGCCTGCGGGGAATAAGTACAAAGAAAGAGGGAGACCTGACCATGGACGTACCAGTGGCGATGAGATCGTCGATAACGACGACAGTTTGCCCCTCGCTGATGGCATCCTCCTGGAGCTCGAAGACATCCTGGACGAAGATGAACTTCCTATACTGGCAGCGCAAGGATACCAACGCACCGTGCCGTACTCCTTCTGGTAGGACGCATTCACGCACGCGCCGGGGAGCTTCCCACTCTTGCGTACTGGCACGAACGCAGCCCCCAGTCGCAGCGCGATGATCGGTCCGATCAAGAATCCGCGAGCATCAAGGCCAACGACGACATCGACCTTCTTCGTGGGTGAAGAGGGGATCGTCTTCGAGGTGAGGTGGTATATGAAGTGTGTGATGAGAGTCTCGAAGGCGACGGGATCCCTAAGGATGGGGAAGATGTCCAAGAAGACAATGCCCTGAGTGCAGCGTCATGATGAGTGGAGTGGACATGTTGAGGGCATTCAAGAGCGTACCTTCTTGGGAAAGTCAGGATGCGCCGTCAGATGGCTACGGATGAAGTCGACGTCGCTCATGGTGGATGTATAGGTAGGAGGGGAAGGGGGGAAAGATGTGAGATGCGATCGAGGATGACAGCATATGTTCCAGTAGATATCACTCAAATTTTCACGGACTCAAAAGCGTCGCAGCTCACAATGGTGTTCGCATGGTTCATAATTGCGTGTCCCTTCATAGCACAACATAGAGGTAGCATAGAGGATATACAGTAGGAGAAGGTGCGCAAAGAACCTATACAGACTCGAGGATCTCCGGCTCCTTGAAGTCCTTCGCGATCTTCGTGCCAGTCTCCTGCGTGAATGTCAGCGATATGCCTCGACATTGTGAGAGATCTACTTACGTCCGTCGACTCGCCGTGCAACTCCATGAGCTTGGAGACGTCAAACTTGGGCGCCTTCAAGATCTTGGCCTTCCGCACGTAGACGTTTTGGAGGGGGTAGATGCTCCGCGACGCCTTCTCGATCTCGCGACCGATCGCCTCCGGAACGAACTTCTGCACGAGCTCCTTGAGGTCGCAGCTCGTCGCCTCGCGCGTCATGATCTCGAACATCTTCTTCCGGATCTCCCGCACCTGCGACGACTGGGCGTAGGTCGTCTTGCGAACCTGCGTCGGTCTACGCTTGGTGAAGCCGATGGCGAAGAGGCGGAGGAGGTAGCCGTCAGTCGTCTTGACGTCGACGTGGGCCTCGATGAGGGTTTGCCACTTGCGGACAAGGGAACGGAGCTTGTCGGACGTGAAGTCCATGCCGTGGAAGTTGGTGAGGCAGTTCTTGCCCTGAACCTCGTCCACCCGTAGCTTGATCTTCCGGAAGGACTGCTCCTCGTCCTTGTTGAGATCAGCCAGCGACACCTCAACGATACGGCCCTTGAGGGAGTCGTTCGCGTTTTCTGTTGGATCAATCAGCGTAGGCCAAGCGAATACGGCATCGGCACGCACTCAAGCCCTGAGACCGGTTGACGATAGTCTTGCCAACATTCCGGACCTCGAAGATTGACGGGGCCTTGATATCGTACCACTCTGCGCACAGTCAGCGGACGAAAACCAATGAGATGCAAGGGGAACATACCCTTGCGCGTCAAGGGGTCGACGACCTTTTTCTTGATACCCTTCTTGCCCTTAGACAGGCGCTTGTTCTGGGTAGATTGTCAGGACGTATTCCGACCACATATCGGGCAGCACACTGACCTTGCCAACGGCCATGTTGGGTCAATGGAGTGTGTTTTGCGGAGAAGTCTTGACCGCAAAACTTGATGGTGCCGCGACGACTGGCAAGGCTTTGAACGCAGCGACGGCGTCGATGGATCGGTGAGGGCCGAAGTCCGCATCACGTGGCATCAGGTGCCCTTGTGGCTGACTGCAGTTGCTAACGGCAAGTGCCGGATCAGCTGCAAGTTGAACTTCCTTGTGCAAGTGGTCATCAATCGTCTGCATGTTCTCCCGCGAGGATTTCGATACTGCTTGTCAAACTTACGTGTCTGCCCGACCGACTGACCGAGGGAACTGCGGTTGGCAATGGAATGCTTATTCAAGTCCTTACCAAGCTTCGGTCGGCTACCTTGCCCGAATAACTACAGAATTCACCTTGGACGAGCCCTCCGAGCCATTCGCGAATGATGATATGGAGGCCTTATCTGACGGAGATGGCCCTGTCATGGAGTCCTGGGACGAAGTGGTGGCTGAGTTGGAGGATGAAGCTGCGGCACCTCGGTCGACCACTAAACAGCCTCTAAACTGCCAACAATATGTTGTGTACGCTCCCGGATTCCAAGTCCCCGCTTTTTACTTCACTCTTCACGACGCTCGTAAGCCAGAGAAATGTTGTAGCCAAAGGTAAAGTCTGATGTACCCTCAGGCGGTAGCCCTCTCCGCGTCGACGACTTGATTCGCACGTCTCTATTCCGGCCATCTGCATTCGACGGGACTACGCGCAACTCCTTCGCCATTACACCTTCGGCGTCGGCCTTCCCCCTACTCTCGCAGGGAGACCATCCCGTCCTTGGTACGCCATGTTGGTACATTCATCCGTGCGAAACGGCCACTGCACTCAACGAGATCATGTCGGAGATGCTGTACGATGATGGAGGTTCGCGTGAGCGACGCCTGAAGCGGACCCTCGAGGCTTGGTTCATGTTGTTGAGTAGTATCGTTAACCTACAGCACGGTACGGAGACTCCGTAAAGCTACTGTATCTATGTATGTGGCAGAGGGTGCCATCGTCCCCCACGAGAATCATGTGCGATTGCTATGTCATGCGACCTCGGCTGCTGAGCTTGATCCTGCCGGTGACGTGCGGGGCAGCGGCGGGGATTTAAACGTGTCTCCCAGACCGTCAGCTCTCGACAAACGACGTCCACTGTCGCTGTGTGTGGTAAGGATTGACCGCCGTTGGGATCGCATCCAAGCTTGATTCAAGCCAATCGTACGAGAGCGACGAATTATCTTATCGGATCACTTGAAATAAGGGATATATATATCCAATGGTCCTCCTTGCAAGAGCGCGTGTCCTCCGCACCTCGTCTCGTCCCTTCACCTCCCTTTTCACGCGCACCATGGTGCGTGTTCTGCTTCAGCTGTAGCTTGCGCACACTGACGCGTCCCTACAGGTCCACGAAGCTGTCATCGTTGCCGCGTCTCGCACGCCGGTTGGCTCGATCAATGGTGTCCTCAAGACGGTCACTGCGCCCCAACTCGGTGTTGTCGCCCTCAAGCATGCCTTTGAGACCTCCAAGGTCGACCCTGCCGTTGTTGAAGAGCTCTACTTTGGCAACGTTGTGCAGGCTGGCGTCGGCCAGTCGCCTGCTCGCCAGGTCGCACTTGGCGCGGGCATGAAGACCAGCTCGGATGCGACGACCATCAACAAGGTCTGCGCTAGCGGCATGAAGTCTGTCATCCTCGCGGCCCAGGCTATCCAGTCCGGCGACAAGAGCGTGGTAGCGGCCGGCGGTATGGAATCGATGAGCAACGCTCCGTGAGTCGGCCCATTCCATCCACCGATGTGTGCCAGATCTGACTTTTCTGCAGGTTCCTCTTGCCTCGCCAGAACCCTGCCTTCGGAAAGTTCACTGCCCAGGACTCGCTCGAGAAGGATGGACTGTGGGACGTGTACCACGACTTCTCCATGGGTCACTGTGGCGAGCGCGCGGCCGAGAAGCACGGCATCACCCGCCAGTCGATGGACGAGCACTGCATTGAGTCCTACCGCCGCGCAGAGCGCGCATGGAAGGATGGCGCATTCAAGGCCGAGATCGCTCCGGTAACTGTCAAGGGCAAGAAGGGCGACACCGTAGTGAGCGAGGATGAGGAGTACAAGCGCATCATCTACGAGAAGGTCCCTACGCTTCGCTCTGCTTTCAAGAAGGATGGTGGCATCACTGCTGCTAACTCTTCCCCCTTGAACGACGGCGCGTCCGCACTCATCCTCATGTCGGCAGAGAAGGCGAAGGAGCTTGGCCTGAAGCCTTTGGCCAAGGTCGTCTGTAAGTCGACTATGCTTATTAGGCCCGTGGCACACGGCTAAATTTCCCACAGCCTACGCGGACGCCGGTGTTGATCCCATCGACTTCCCGGAGGCACCTACTGTTGCTGTGCCGCTTGCCTTGAAGAAGGCCGGGCTTACGGTGGACGACATAGCTCTCTGGGAAGTCAACGAGGCTTTCTCCGTTGTCGTTAGGATAGTCGAGAAGGTTCTCAAGGTCGATCCTGCAAAGATCAACGTCAATGGGTACGTGAGGGTTATCTGACCATCTGTATACCATGCTGATAGCCTCCAGCGGTGCCGTTGCTCTCGGTCATGCTATCGGTAACTCTGGTGCGCGGATCATCGTCTCGTTGGTCCACGCACTCCAGTCGGGCCAGTACGGCGCTGCTGGTGTCTGCAACGGGGTACGAATTACCGGTTCTCCTGACAGCTCCATACTGACGCGCCGCAACAGGGAGGAGCGGCGTCTGCCATCGTCATTCAGAAATTGTAACATAGTGCTTCCACATTGCTCTGTACACGCCAACACTAGATCTCTCCAACCTACTGCATAATGTGGATCGGTGTTCAACATGAACCTTTCGAGGGTGCCTGCGGGCTTCGTGCATCAAGCTCTGTTAGGCGCGTCAAAAGAACGGCACAAGGCACCTCGCGTACAATGTTCTCTGTACAAGTAAGGATCATCGGATCGAATGAAAAGCTTGTTTGAACTGCCGTTTACCCAGAGTGTTGCGCCCGTCTCACGAGGTGGGATGCTTGCCATACTCAATTGCTGGTGACATACCTTTGCCCTAGTCCAGGTCGTAATCAGTTGCAACGTTCACTGGAGCGGGGTGCCCAAAGAATGAAGGTTTGCTGTCGCCGCGCGCGCTTCTTCTCTCACAGACTTTTCATTGAACTACCGCTGTCATGCGACAGAGGCCACGCTTTGTGCATGCACGATAAGGCCGAGCGACATATATAAGAGCAGGCGCAGCTGGCATCCGGGCAGATCGGGACCCATCTACAAGCTCTCTTCCTTCTCGACACCCGCCCACCATCGACATGGACAGAACGTCGGAACCATCCATCGACGATAGCAAGTATTCCATCCACGACTCCGAGAAACGCACTGGCGACAGCATCGACGACGGGGTCGACTTGTCTGTGGGCGACGAAGCACTCAAGCTCGTTGGCAAGGAGAGAACCGTTCAGTTCACCGAGGAATACAATGCGAGGATTAGGCGGAAGCTGGTACGTTGTCGCCACCCCCTGGCCGGGCCTTCATTGCTCACGTATTTTCCACAGGATCTTACGATCCCTCCCCTCTGCGCCGCGGTCTACTTCACCCAGTACCTGTGCGTCGTTTGAGAGCGTCGGCACTTCTTCGTCCATCGGCTCACCGACCTCCGTAGCGATAAGACGTCGCTAAACTACGCCAGGTATGTGCGCCTCTCGTGCTTCCCGGGCAGATACTGACGCCAGGGGTGACGGCAGCATCATGGGCTTTCCCATAACTGGCCAGAAGTACAACCTAGTGTCAATGGGCTTCTATCTGGGTGCGGCAGACGCGGCAGCGGAGGCGCTGCGGCGCGCTAACTGAGCACCACACAGGTTTTCTCATATGGGAGTTCCCCACCGTCTACATATCGCAAAAGCTCCGCGTTGCAAAGTACCTGGGTGAGGACCGCTACCCGTGCATCTACCCCGTGCTGACGTGGTCCTGGACCATTGTAGGCGCGAACATTGTACTATGGGGCGTAGTCCTGATGCTGCATGCCGCCGGCACCTCCTTTGGCGCGATCTTCGCTTTGCGTATTCTCCTAGGTACGGCAACGTCAATTCGGTATCACGAGGCACCGGCACTAACAATGACAGGCATGCTGGAAAGCTGCGTGGCGCCCATCCTCATCCTCATCATCTCCATGTTCTACAAGAAGAATGAACAAGCCACACGCATCTCTTGGTTCTACGTTATGGTAAGGGCTCCCGTACTCTGCATCCACGTCTGCCTCACTAATTCGCATCCAGAACGGCCTGACCCAGATTTTTGGCGGATTTGTGGCATATGTGAGTCGCTGGCGAACTACCGCGGGGCACATGCTCAGTCAGCTGTCAGGGCATCTCCTTTGACAAAGGACACGTCCTCGCGCCGTACCAGATTATTTACCTCCTACTGGGCGGCCTTGCCATCGTAGTTGGCGTCTGCGTGCTCATCTGGATGCCCGATTCGCCCGTGCATGCCTGGTTTCTGACACCCGAGGAGCGCATCGCAGCGCTAGAGCGCGTCCGCGACGACCAGGTCGGCACGGAAAACCACAAGCTCAAGCGCTCGCAAATGCGGGAAGCCGTCACGGACGTTCGTACCTGGCTTATTGTGCTGCTGACCCTCGTTAGTGAGTGTCAAAAGGCCATTCTTTTGTGGCAAGATAACTTTCTGACGCTCTTACCCTTAGCGGCCATACCTAACGGCGGCCTGAGCAACTGTGAGTATAGGTGCTCATACCTTGATTACTCGATGCTTAGGAGACTTTCTTCTACAGTCAGCAATCTCATCATCAAGAACTTCGGTTATACGTGAGTGCAACTGTGGTGTGAGCGACGCTTGCTGAACGGTAACAGGTCGAAGCAAGCCTTGATCTTGTCCACGCCATCGGGTGTCGCGCAGATCGTGTTTACTATTTTGTGCGGCTGGTACTCGGACAAAAAGGTAGAGCCGTCCAAAAAAGATAGAAAACTTCCTCATGCCACTCATTAGAAAGAGCGCATGCTTCCCGTCGTCATTTCCGTAATCCCCACAATTATTGGTGCTGGTAAGCAGACCTTTTCCTCGCTTTGACCGCACGGGCTGATCTCTGGAAGCAATCCTGGTCGGCTTGAACAAGTCAGACGAGAAGGGCGCCCTTCTATTTGGTTGGTCCGGCATTGCCTGTCTCATCACTCCTGATTGACATTCAAACAGGTATATACCTCACGGGCACCTACGGTAGTGCATTGGCAGCTATCTACTCCTACAACGCCAGTAACACCAGCGGTCACACCAAGAAGAGTACAGTGAACGCGATGACCCTCTTCTCCTTCAGCGCTGGAAACATTATCGGCACGGAAATCTTCCTCGCCAAGGACGCGCCCGACTATATCCCAGGCAAAATCGCCATCCTTGTCCTCCTCTCCGGCAGTCTCGTCATCGCGTTGACGATTCGAGCGATCAACTTGCGGATGAATACGCGGCGAGAGGAGGCGCTGGTGGCACTCCAGGCGCAGAACGGCTGGACGGACGCCGATATGCAACGCGAGCGCGAGCGGCATGCATTTGCGGACCTGACCGACAAGAAGTGAGTCAACTTTTTCCAGGCTGTGCGCGGGGAACGCTGACGGCATATACCTTGCAGTAACCCATACTTCGTCTACACGCCTTGATGCGCGAGGCGAAGGTGTGCGTGGTTGAGAGCACGCGTACGGTGCGCAGTCAGCGGGGGTTAGCCTCGTTCAGGCTGGGGTTTCCCTGCGGTGTCGCGATGAGCCCGGCGTCCGCACACGTACTGTGGTCGGCGTGCGCACTGGACGCAAGGTGTTAAATGGGGATTGGGAGGCTTGCAGTCGTAATATACATACTGTACACTTGAATTACATGTTCGATAGACGGCGGACTTCAATGCTCGATGATATTATAGTTCATCCTCTGGGTATCGACGCGGATGATATCGGTCCAGTCTTCTTCGTCGGGCTCAACGATGGTCTGACCCTTTACGCCATTGTCCTCATCGTCGTCGAACCATGTGGCGGGGTCTTCGTCTTCTGAGTCGTAGTCTGAATCGTCTTCAAGATCGGAGTCGGTGGGTTTGTGGTTCCTGCAGCGATGAACTGTTAGATGAAGGGAAGACACGATCAAGGACAAGACGCACATGAACGCCCATATTCGCGCCTCGCGCTCCTTCTTGGTCAATATTTCATCCCTCCTGGGTGGCGCGCCCATGCGTTCCCTTCTGGCCTGCGCTTCTTGTTGGCGCTGAGCTTCGGCCGCATGTGCTTGACGCTGCAGCTCTGCGGCTTCGTCGAAGTCCATGGTGGCGATACCCTTGCGGTTATGAGTAGACGAAGAGGATTCATGATTATTGGCCTGCGATGGGTAATGATTAGTGACTGACCCATATCCCAGTGTGCGCGACGTACAAATCGGGAAATGGCTTTGCGCTTCGCTTCAATGGCGCGCGACGTCACGTCGAGTTCGTCATTGCGTATGCTGGTGCGCATGAGGCTAGCGTTGATAGCCTCCACGCCCTGCAGGTCGACTAGGCGGGACTTGATCGCCAGCTGTTCGGCGGATATCCTGGGGAAGTATGAGGATGTGGATGCGTCCCTAACATACAGATCATGGTCAGTTTGCGTCCCCCTCATGACATGAGGCTACACACGGAGAAGAAAGTATGCGTTGGTTGAAGTTGTAGAGATCGTTGAGCTCACGGACATCTGTCATGTGCTCGATGTCGTGTTTCGGCTTCGGCGTTGGCCTGAAGCCTGGCGGCACGTTTGAGCGTGTTGGCGACTTGCCTGTGGGCGATTTCATGGCGGTGGTTGTAGTAAGCAGTTCAGTTGGACGAGGGGGATGCTGGGCGGCAGGACGACAAACGGCCAACTATATATACAGAAATGCTAACCCCATTCGGACAGGCCTCGTGGGGGCTGTTCGACACATTTGTGGCGTTCCGTGATTCCTATTGTTCGACCACCATGACCAACGGAGCCGGTCGCAGTTCCCTTGTTGCAACTCTCTGTTGACTCGCAGGGCCGACGTGCGTACACGGAGGTGACTCAAGCTACTCCATGCTGTGGCTCTATTCAGCTACGCGGCAGCAGCTGCGGCTACGCTTCTTGCGTTGATCTTGAACAGACGCAGAGGATTCAGAGCGGCCTGCGCCTCTGAGCTCTTGACTCGGTGTATATTTTCGTGATAAGTATAAGGCAAAGCGGTGTGCTTTAAGACTACTCAGAGCTCTTTGCCCATCTATTGTCGCTTGAAATGAGGCAAAGAACGGCGCAATCGAGTTTTACCCAAATGGACGTCCCAGCCATTCAAGATACAATGCGCCTCAGCGCGAGATAGTTGCAGTAAATGATAGGATACATGCATATGTAGTAGATAAAATGGACGGAGTCTATGTCAGAATAGCTTGCTGCAGCCTATACAGAACCTATGAAGAAAGTCGCACAACGAAAGATAAGTAGAAACAACTAGTACACCTCTAGCACGTAGCGCTCGAGCTCCTTCAAGTCCTCGAGGTACTGGCCCGCGGACTCCTCTGTGTGCCCGCCGTTCTTGACCATCGCGCCAACGAGCGCATTGTAGACGTCGGGCACTGGCCACGTCGGCCCGCACAGGTAGAACACGCCCTCCTGCTCGGTAAGCATGCGCGCGAGGTCCTCCGCGTCCTCGAGCATCTTATGCTGGATGTACACCTTCTTCGGCCCGTCGCGCGAGAACGCAAGGCCTGCGCGGGATACGATGCCGTCCATGATCCACGCCTCAATCTCCTCGCCGTAGAGGTACTCCTGGTGCCGGTGACGCGAGCCGAAGTAGTAGTAGACGGGGCCGATGGGCTCGCCCTTGCTGGCAAGCATCGCGCGGTACTGGAGGAAGGCGCGGAAGGGGGCGGCACCGGTGCCGAGGCCGGCCATGATAAGAGGCTGCATGTTGGAGGGAGGAAGCTGCGTGAGAGCAAAGTGCGTGAGTGATGGGCGCCAGCAAACATGGGAACGCTCGCGTACCTTCATAACGGAGGGCTTGATAGACACAGTGACCTTCTGCCCAATCTTCAGCCCCGACAAGTAGCGAGTGCACTGGCCGAGACGAGGAGTGCCTACAACAATGATCAGTACGTGCCCTTAAACAATTGGCCGATGGACATACCGCTCGGAGTGACCCAGTCGACAGTGACGACGAGCAGGTGCACGCTGTCGCCGACGACAGCCTGCGCGCTCGCAATCGAGTAGTGGCGAGGCTTGATGTCGCCAACAAGCGTGCAGAGCACCTCAATGGGTGGCTTCGCCGACGGGTACATGCGTAGGACGTCCGCGAACGTCACTGTGTCCTTCTCGCTAAGCTTCTTGAACGTCGACACACCCTCCGCAGAGCCGATGAACTTGAGCGCGTACTTCTCGACAGGGCTCGTGGCGTAGTCGGCGACGTCGGTGTAGAAGGACTTGCCCGGACGGCCGAAGAGATCGATCTGCTGCTGCAACGCCTGGAAGACCGTGCGCGTGTGTAGCTGGTCGCCGTCCGCGCTGACGGGGATGGTGACCAACGCGTTCGGGTCCACACCGTACCAGTTGCAGAAGTCGAGGACCTCCTGCTCGTCGTTCCACCCGTGCACGCCGAGCGCCTCGCCGATCTCGTACTTGAGGCCCGTGCCGCTGGTGTCGAACTCGAGATGGAAAACGTTGCGGTCGTAGTCGAGAGGCGTGAGCCGGCGGTTGACAGTGCAGGTGACGAGGAAGGTGCGGTCGGGGATCTCGGGGCGCAGCTCGGGGATCTGGGGGTACTGCTCGTCGGAGGGCTCAGCCTCCGGGGCGTAGACGGAGGGGAAGAGCAGGTGCTTCGCGGCGTCGTGCCACGAAGACAAGTGCGTGCCGTTGACGACGGTCTCGCCGTCCTCGGCCTCGATAGCGATTGCGTTGACCTCAAACGGACGCAGAGGAGCGGCCTGCGCCTCTGATGCCTCCGGCGTGGCGACGTACGCCTCCTGCAGACCAGCCCACGCATGAGCGCCAATCTTGCTGAGAGGGAAGCCTTGGATGGCCTCATCGTAGATCGCGCGAGCGGCCTTCACGACGAGGTCCTCGGTCGCGTTGTTACCGAGGTACAGACGAAGGAAGGCGAGGTGGGCGACGACGTTCTGGACGGCGTCGTGGGCAGGACCCGCAGCGCCTGCGATCTTGCCGGCGATGTCCTTCGCGTTGATGGTGAACACACGGAGCTGGCGCGCAACGGCGACCTCAGCGGACTCGGGCGGGAGGTTGGCGAGGAGCTCCTCGGGATTCCAGCTGCTGACGACGAGGACAGCGGCGCCAGGCTTGGCATATGCGAGGACCTTGTGACCCTTGAGCAGCGTCTGGTCAAGGATGGCGATGAAGTCGGCCTGGCCCTGAGGCTCCGTCACGAGAGGAACCGACACAGAGATGGGAACAAGATCGGTCAAGGACTTCGACAAGACAATGCGATCCAAGCTGATGCCGCCCTTTTTCGAAAAGACGTCGTAGTCCGTGAGCTGGCGGGCCTCGATGGACTTGTGGGTCGCGAACATGTCCTCGACGAGGCGCGGAAGCGTTGTGAGGACGGAGTTCGGCGCGCCGAAGAACATGAGC
The DNA here is from genome assembly GCA_024196135.1 of Pleurotus ostreatus/Saccharomyces cerevisiae fusant. Classification (NCBI taxonomy): domain Eukaryota; kingdom Fungi; species Pleurotus ostreatus/Saccharomyces cerevisiae fusant. The sequence goes on along the minus strand of JAMQCK010000038.1, from coordinate 47,907 downwards.
TTCCTCGCGAGATCGGATGTCGCCTCGAGAGCATGGGATGGCGCAACGCTGGCAAGGTACTCCGAAAGGGCAGCCGGGTTGTTCAGGTATTCCTGCGTGAGTGCCGGGGTCACACGGTGGGACTCGACCTTGATGCCCGCGCCGAGGACACTCCCGAATACATCCGTGAACAACGGGCCCTGAGCAGACGCTACCGGGACATCGTCGAAGACGACGAGACTCTTCGCAGTCTGTGGGAGGGCCGCGCGTAGCGCTGCCTCGTCCCACGGGCGAAGGACGTTGACGACGAGAACGCCAAGACCTGCGGACTTGGCAATGGCTTTGACGGCGAGAGCCAGAGGTCCGTTGGGGACGACGAGGACAGTCTGCGCAGCGCTGTCACCACTGTACTCGAAGAACGAGTATCCGGCTTTGTCGAGGACATCCTGCACGGTCCCCTCCTCTGTCGCCGCGGACAGTGGGTGGACAGAGTGGCCATACTCGCGGCTCGAGGAGTACTGGTCGAAGATGTGGACGACATGCTCGGCGGGAAGCTTGTACGCGATCGCTGCAAAATCGACTGCTTGCTGCGGCGTGGAAGACAGCAGCACGGCGACGTTGTCCGGAAGCAGGGGCAGAGTTGCCGAGAGCGACGCCAGCGTCGGGGACAGGACGAAGGTCTCGCCGACGGTGGAGACGTTGGGAACCTATGGGGGATCAGCTATTGGACATCGATCGGTGATGTAATACTCACCTGCAGGACCAGGCGGCTGGCTGCAGAAGCAGGAGGGAGGTGGGCGAGGGACGGAGCCATCGTGGCCAAGCCCGCTGGGGTCGTGTAGGCGGTGAGGACAGCACCCGTGTCATGGCTCGTGCCTTGAGACAGGCGACCGATGAGGCTCAAACCCGCGCCTGCCCTCGTCTGGAGGTCGATCGCGGGAGCAGTCTTCTCCAGAGACTGCGTCCACTCCTTGGTAAGCGTACCGAAGCCCGCTTGCTCAGACACATCGTAGATGTAGACGGCGGAGGTGTTGGTCTTGCGAGACGCAACATATTCTATGATGTGAGAGGGCTGGATACGAGGATTGCCGTACAGGACGTTCTGATGAACGGCGCCGTGGATGTTGGAGAACTTGGGGGACGGGGGCGTGGTGAGGGTACCCGTCGACGAGAGGGGGGTGTTGACGCCAGACATGAAGCTGGAGTACATCGTCGACGGCGTGGACGCCATAGGTGCAGACGAGGGCGGAGGAGAAGTACGGGGAGCGGAGACATGAGTAACACCTTTATATTTTTCTGGCTCGCGATCCGGACGTGCTCAATCGTGATCATGGCGTCTTCCCAACGATCACCGGCCCGCGCCATGTGCGGAGCAAGTCCCCTTTCGGAAAGCGGGTCGATAATTGATGATATCCCCGTACGGTCATTCGTTTAGGCGCGGCGATACCCTTATCGTGCCGGGTCCGCCAGGCGGCATCTCAGAATCCATCGGTACACGTTTATAGTGCGAGGCAAACCCGCCTCGCTTCCCTCTCCTCCTTCTCCTCCTTGCCTCCTGCCACCACAATGTCCATCACCGTCATCGACCACCCCATCGTCCGCGCTGAGCTTTCCAAGCTCCGTCTCACGACCACTTCGCCGAAGGACTTCCGCGAGGTGCGTTCCCTCCCCACCGACCAGCCCCGATTCTCCCTCACAGGACTCGACTGCACTAGGGCATCAAGCAAATCAGTTTCATTCTCGGGATAGAAGCTTCCAGGTCCTTGGAGGAGGCTACTTTCCAGGGCGTGAGTCTATGCCCACCGCTCGCCACTCCGAATACCTTTGTGTCCTAACGCGACCAGCAGGAGACGCCCATCAGCGCCTTCACGGGAACCATCATCAAGCCCCGTGTGGGCTTGACGCCCATTCTGCGCGCGGGGCTGGGCATGTCTGATGCACTGGTGCGTGCGCGAACTTCGGCTCGTGCCACCCCGCGTCTCACTCATTCCGAATTGTAGATTTCCATATTCCCGTACGCAATCCCGTGCCAGAACGCCCTCCCGTAGGCTAACTCTGGACCAAGTGACGCCCCCGTGTACCACCTGGGCATATTCCGCGAGAAGGTCACCCTCCAGCCCGTCGAATGTCAGCCGTTCCCTTGCCATTCCCAAATCACCCATGCGCTGACGATCTTCTTCGTATACGCAGACTATTCCAAGCTCCCTTCGAAGCCGAACGTGGACTTGGTCTATCTTCTGGACCCGCTAATCGCGACCGGTGGCACTGCCAACGCCGCCCTGTCCATGCTTTTGGACTGGGGTATTCCTGGTAGGTATTCGTATAGGACAATCTGAACAAGCCGCTCATAGTGCTTCCAGTCAAGAACATCAAGCTGCTGTGCGTTCTCGCCTCCAAGGCGGGACTGGACAACGTGAAGGCAGCGCACCCCGAGCTCGATGTATGACATACCGTTTCTTCATCAGCCCACTCCGCTGACCACAGATTACTTCCAGATTTGGGTCGCAGGCGTGGACGACGTTCTGACGCAGAACGGACTCATTAGCCCCGGTCTGGGTGACACTGTGAGTAGCCCCACCTATTCCCATCGCCGCCCTTCCTTGCATTCGCGTTCGCATGCGAGTAAGCATCGACTAATGTGCCTCCAGGGCGACCGCCTCTTCAGCACCGTCCGCCCTTGATGGGATTCACGAGCTACGGCCTCGTCTAACTTTGCCGCTTTGCTGGCAGCGCATGTACTCATAGACTAAAACCGGGTTAATAGAGCACTCAGGATGTTGTACAGTACAACGCACGAATAGGACATGCATTCGGAATGCCCCCCTCTGCGCCGCCCCCATGACTCGCATACGTCAATACACCCTGTGAGTGCTCAGCGCTCGAAGCCCCTGCGGGCTCACAACTGCGAACAGCTCCCTCGCCTTGTTCAGTCTCCACCGATGGCCCGACTGGGTGGCGGACGGTGGATGCCGTCCTCTGCGGTATTCCTGAAAGCGCTATTAGCTCTCGTCTTCCCCCGATCCCTAGCGCGGCCATTTCTTCGGATTGCAAGCGGTATCGGCAACATCCACTGCGGCGTCTTGGATCCCGCCGCACAGAACGCAGATCGTAGTGGCACAATTGCCGCTAAACATACGTTGAGGAGTAAGAATTGGACCTAGCAGTTTGCAGTCGTCGGCGGAGGGCGTATTCGGAATATTCATTCGTTCTCGACCCAAATTGTGCGAGGAGATCAGCGAGCTCGCTGCGCATACAAAGTTACAGTGGCTTGCGGCACTGCTCCTGCGGTCGCGGCGCGACGACAGCCGATGGAAGACCTATGTTGAGGCGCAGGAGAAGCGCATCCGCACTCAGTGTCGGCTCCCCGTATAATGAAGGAATGCGGTCCCCGCGGCTAGGAAGCTGCGTAGGGATGAACTCGACCGGGACCGCCAGCTTCCCTGACATCCGAGCAAGATCTTGAGCTCAACAACATAAACCGTGACCCGTGACGCCCTACAATGTTGTCGAGGCCTGCTTGGGACTTGCGCTCGCCGGGTCTCGATGTCGGCTATCCCGCTCACCCCCCATTCGTAAGACCGACCGCTGAGGATGGGACCCGCGCATTCGGAGGAATCGAGTGAGCATGCGTGGTCTGAAGGCATGGATGCGTGAGTCTCGATGAGCTGAAGTCGAGCAATTCGGAGGCGGTGGCGTGGGAGTGCTTTCTAGATAGGACCAGCCGACATGGGCGCTGCGACGACTCATGCGGCGAAGCGACGTCAAGCGTCCGCACATAGCCGACCGGAGCAAACCCTTCTCATGTTATTTATCCTCTCTGCGTTCTACGTCCGTATGTTCGGAGACGGGGAGCAAGCGGGCGCAGGAATAGAGACGGCGTCCAGATATCTGCACGGTTTTCCGAATACTCGACGTAATCTGATAACTGTGTCAAAGCATTCGGAAAACAGTGAATTCGGAGGATGGTGGTTCGGAAGACAAGAATGGCGCACCTATCAGAGCGAGGTGGGACTTACTGAGGTCAGGCTGTAGCGTCATCTTAGCGAGCCGGGCAGTGACCGCGGGAGTTGCACATTATGAGGCGAAGTAATTGGAAAAACCCCTCACGCATACTCGACGACACCGATCCCGCTTGAATGGTCATTCAGTAACATTAACCATCGTCGCACTCGTGTTGAAGCTTTAGATGACGAGCAACGCTCGGCGGGTGCTGGCATTGCGACTCAACAGCTACTATCATCTCCTCTTGTATTCGCACGGCTTCAATAGCTCCCCCTTGGCCAGGATAGCCTGCCAATCTTTCTCTGTCTTCCATTTCCGCGCGACCTTCTTGAACTCAAAGAGCATAAAATGCGAGTTGCTATCGTCCTGGACGAGCTCGGTAAGCGCGCGACTATGGACAGAAGATAACGGTGAGTACCTTGGACTTCAGCTTGAAACCTATGGCGCCCAGCAAGGCAATGAAACGATCGACATCCGTAAAGCGACTTGTCACTTCGGCAACTTTCAACTCCCCTCTGCATTAAGAGTAAGCGTCGCCACCTCAACGAAAGAACAAAGGCGCGTACCCTTCCTTCAACATTCTCCAAGCTTCCCGGATGCACCCCGGCCAGTTCGTACTCATCAAGCTCAGGGCGCAGACAACCACATCGACAATCTGACCTTCCCCCGCAGACTTCTCGCCTTCAGTGCCCTCGGAGCCTGGTAGCGGTACATGACTGCAAGTGTCCGCCGCCACGACATAGCCACCGTCCGACACCAGGTCGAACGACAATACGGTGAAGCTCTTGGGCACCAGAGCGCGAGCAAGGGCGCCGTCACCACAGCCGAGATCTGCAATGACGGTGCGTGGGGGATAACGGGAGAGGGTGGCGATGTAGTGGTTCACAGGGTTCGTCGGCCATGATTGGACCTGACGACGGAAGCCTGCATGATACTAGTACGCGTGCGTCAGTACGCAAAAGGCACTCGGAGGTTTAGCACGCACATCTTCAAACATGCGAGGATCCTCCTGCATCATTCCTTTGGCGCGTTCACTGGCATTTTTGTACAAGGTTTCGTTGATCAGCCTGCGACGTAACCTAGTAAGCGAGGATACAGCAACGCGCAACGTGTTTCATACCTAAATCGAGCGCCGTCGAGACTGTCCCGCATGGCTTTCTGCAGAGTGGTGAGAGAGCCACTTGAGGAGCTTTCGGAGGGTGCGTCGTCGACGTCCAGCTTGGGAGAGGTGCGTGTGGGAGCCGTGCGCTTGTTCTTTCCTTTGCTGCTCGCGGGCTTCGTAGACGAAGAGGCTACCTCAGCGACAGCTGCATCGGGTGTATCTGCAGGAGGCGCACTTTTCATCTTCTTGTGAGGACGTGTAGACGCCTCCTCATGCGTTGCCTTGTGCAACGGCTTGGGTAAGGAGATGCGCTCCTTCTTCGCTTCGTGCGCCTTCGCCTTCTTCTCTTTCTTCTTCTGTGCGCGCGTCTCGAGGAAGGAGCGAGCCTGAGGGCTCGTAGTAGGATCATTCGTGGCGGCTGTTTTGAGGTGTTCCACGAGTTTGTCAAGATTGGCGTGAGGTTCGCTGGCATCGGAGTGCCGCTTGCGCTTCTTCGTATTCGGAGACATTTCAGAGACGGGCTCACTGGGCACCGACCAGCCTGGGATGTCGAACAGCGGCATGAGGACGCGACGGTGTTGATGTTGGAAAAGGTGATCGCCAACGATGTAATGAGCCGGTCTAAGCGTCTGATGGATGATCTGATCGGCAACAATCACGAGATCAATCAACTTCAACTTGCCTCTCATGGCATTGTGGTCAGTGCCATCCACTCTGATCCCTTCGCCTTGTACACGACTATGCCAACGAAGTACTACCACTGCTCTCAGTCTACTCGAAGATCCAGGTACACGTTGTCGATCTACGGTCTTAATGTCCGCTTTTGCACCTTGGGTGTCAATTGCTGCAACAACCGTCCCTAATAAACTTCGAAAACCAGGGACGCTGTAGCGCGCTGTTCCACTGACTCCCGAGATTTTAGCGCCCAGAATTGCTTCGTAGGCCCGTAGTGAAGCCCTATAACGTGTACGCCAATGCGGTTCTACAGCGGCACACAACGATCTTCACCACCTAGAAGCGGGCGGGGATGCTGCAAGGCAAGCACGCCTGCACGGTGAATCGATAAAGAAGCAAGTCATTAGTACTTAAATTCCGGCGGCTCTTCTACGCTCGGCCCACCGCTCTTTCCCTCTTGTTGCATCCCATCCTTCGCCCGCCAAAATGTTGAACATGAAGGAGATGGCTGCCGCAGGGGAAGTGAAGGCACGCTCCGTCTCACTCCCTTTGGGATGATCACTGATCATAGTTCCTGACTAGGAGTTTTCCCTTTTGTCGACCCATGCACTCGATAATGACGATATCGATAAAACCTCCAAGCCTGATCACGACTTGGACACAGCGCCGCTTATCACGCGCGATGCATTCGATACCGGCGACTTTGCTACGCGCTCTACTCAGTATGGCGTGTTCGGTAGCATCGTCTCGACGCAGTAAGTGACGCTCACTGCAGCCACCTTTCCCCCCGCCACTGACATCAATGTCAGTGACAAAAGCAGAGTGGGAACTTCCCTCGATCCGAGAATTTATGTCAACACGGTCCGTACCTCTGCCTCTATCACAAATCATACTTAGCTCCTTCTCCTTGATACAGAACGCACCGTTGTCGGCCATTATTTGTGGCGTGCAAGGTAAGCATACCCTAAAGTCAGGTTTGTTAACGTCGCTAAGCCATTGTAGGAGCGGGCAAGTCCCACACCGTATCGGTGCTGCTGGAGAACATGTTTATCGCAAAGGTTCCCGAAATTGGCTCCCTCGCAAAGCCTCTTTCCGGCCTCGTTCTACACTATGGCGAAGCTGGTGCTAGTGCGCACCCGTGCGAGGCCGCGTCGATCGGGTCGTCGACCATCGCGGGCGTTACGCCACCGAAGATCAAGGTCTTCGTCTCGCCGTCGTCGCTCGATCGCATGAAGGCCCTCTATGCCCCTCTGGGCAAGAACATCACCGTCCTTCCTCTGCTGCTTACGGAGACCGAGCTCGACGCGGCCGCGATATTAAGCATGATGGCAGTTGGTGGTGCCGAGGGCGCACCCTTGTACATCCAAATTATCTTGGTTAGTGGCTCATCGTTCATCGTCCCATGGCTCGCCAACTCATCTCGATCTTTCAGTCCATACTTCGCACTCTCGGTTCGAAGTTCACGTTCTCTGCCTTCAAGACGCAGCTAGATGTTCACAAGAAGACGTTCAATCCAGCTCAACTTGCCGGCCTGGAACAGCGCATGTCGATCCTGAACGCGTTCATGACGGTAAAGCCGAAGGAAGTCGCTGAGCAGCAGGATCGCTTCGCGGCGGGCCAGCTCACCATTGTCGACCTATCTGATCTCTTCATCGACTCGGGCTCTGCATGCAGCCTATTCGAGATCGTCAACCGACTATTCATTCGCGCGGACGTCGGCACGGGCAAGGTACTTCTCGTTGACGAGGCGCACAAGGTACGTATCTCCTTTGATCCACCTTGTTCTTTGGCTCATGACCATGACTCGCAGTACCTGTCTACGCACAAGGCTTCCTCCGGCCTGACGAAGTCGCTGCTTACGCTCATCCGCGAGCAACGCCATCACGGCCTGCGAGTGATCATCAGCACGCAGGGTGAGAATTTCTGCTTTCTGTATATACTTTAGTCCATCTGATGCGTCCTCACAGAGCCCACCGTCGTACCGCCAGTCCTACTCGATCTCTGCAGCGTGGCTATACTCCACCGCTTCTCCTCTCCATCATGGTGGGCCCACGTCTGCGATCATGTCTCCGCCGACTTCGCTGGCAGCGACGCCTTTGACAAGATCGTGCGCCTCAAGGTAAGAAAAATAGACTCAACTTCATTCTTCTTCGTCTGTGACTGACACCCGATATACAGACTGGCGAAGCTATCGTGCTGGCGCCGTCTGCGTTGGGTGTCTTTGGAGGTCCCAAATCCAACGAATCAACACCGAAGCTCGAGCAATTTGGCCGCCGATACCTCATCACGCGTACGCGTCGGAGGATAACTGCTGATGGAGGAGCGTCAATTCTCGTCGTGTAAACCCCCCCGGTTGATATTGGCACCTTGGTCTCAAAGAGTGGCCTTGTTCTTGTCGTTGCATTTTGTCTGTCCCATTGTTTTCGCTAGTTATCCGTGTCGTAATGTCTGCTATTGCTTCTCGTATATCATCTATGACTTTGCCTCTCCCTCGACGAATGAGTCAACGCAAGGTACGAGACCAAGGGAGCGCGAGTGTGAACTTACTGGCAGGCTCTTTCCGCGACGAAGTCCAACTCGGGGATCGAGCCGGATCAGCCATAAAATTGATCGGCGGCTCGCAAGGACTGGCGAACGCCACATGCAACCTACGGCTCGTTCTCCCCCCAACGATCACAATGGTATGTTCGTTACACTGTTGCGAGAATAACGCATCTGCAACTCCTTACAGATTAGACGACAAGTACGCGAGAGGCGGCAATATGTCTACGCCAAATCCCTAGAAGCGCAGGAGCGCCAGACCTATGAGCGCAAGCAGCAGTTGAAGGATGCGCTCGCGAGCGGGAAGCCGCTCCCCACCGAGCTGAAGAAGGATGCGAAGAGCATGGGAAAGGATTTGGCGTATGATGATGCGCAAGAAGGTGCGCTTTGGTGTTGCTCGTATTGGACGCATGCTGAGGGGAACCGCACAGAGCCCTCCACACACATTGACAACGAGTACTCAAGAGTGGGTATTCAGGATCCGAAAATTGTCATCACCACGTCCCGAGACCCCAGCTCGAAGCTGTTGCAGTTCGCGAAGGTGTGTTCCCCCTCGCTATACCCCGCCCGATCACTGACACCGTCCAGGAAATGCGCCTGGTCTTTCCCAACGCCCATCGTATCAACCGCGGAAACTACGTCGTCAAAGAGCTCGCAGATGCATGTCGCGCCAACGACGTCACGGACCTGATAGTCCTGCACGAGCATCGAGGCGTCCCGGATGCTATGATCGTCTCCCACTTCCCCCACGGGCCCACGGTGTTCTTCACCCTGAACAACGTCCTCCTCCGCCATGACATTGCATCGTACAAGGAGTCGACCGTCTCCGAGCAATACCCCCATCTCATCTTCGACAATTTCTCGTCCCAGCTCGGTCACCGAATACGCGACGTGCTGAAATACCTCTTCCCCGTGCCGAAGGAGGACAGCAAGCGGGTGATGACTTTCGCCAACGAGGATGACTTTATCGCTTTCCGGTGCGTCATATCTATCGGCTCGGACTCTTCTGTATGCTCACGATACCTTTCCAGCCACCATGTCTTCGTGAAGCATGGCAAAGAGGTTCAACTCGCCGAAGTCGGCCCACGATTCCAGATGAAGCGTGAGTCTACCTTGTCTCCGATATTTCAACGACACTGACTCTCGGTGCAGCGTACGAGATACGGCAAGGGACGATCGAGCAGACTGAGTCCGAGCGCGAGTGGGTACTCGCCCACTATGCTCGGACGTCTAAGAAGCGGAACATGCTGTCGGGCTCAGGATCTTACTCTGGCCCAAGAAAACACACGCAGCCCAAAAGGATCAAGCGATGAGCGTTATCTCTTCTGTACTATCGCTACTAACCATTGTTTTCACTACGTCTGTATTTTTGCTGAACTTCATTCTTGCATGCGTCTGCGTCTCTCCCGCGCAAAACACATCATTGGAGGTTTGTTTGCATTCCTGAATAGTATGTGGTTATAGAGTAGGGATTCCGCATGCAAGGCCAAGTATACAAGTCTAGAGTAGGGGTTCTTCGCGACCTGCACTTCTCTGCAGCGTCGCCGTTAGGTCTGAGCATAACTGCTCAAAAATCCTCGTCCATGGTAAAGTTACTGACAAGCTGTCAGCAAGACGAGGTGAAAGCTGCTATGTAGTGCACTCACCATGCGCTCGCTGCCCGGGACTGTCCCGCAGACGCCGACTGCTGCACGTTGGCTTTGGCGTACTCCGAGACCCGCTTCTCGAAGAAATTGGTCTTCCCTTGCAGCGAGATCATATCCATGAAATCGAAGGGGTTGGTAGCATTGTAGATCTTGTCCTGTCCTAGGCTGTATAACAGCCGGTCGGCGACGAATTCTATGTATTGTCGCATGAGGGCGGCGTTCATGCCAATTAAGGAGACGGGAAGGGCATCTGCAGATATCACGATGAGACGAACACAGGAACGAACACCGAAGTCGACGTACCAGAAAGGAACTCTTGCTCGATGGCGACTGCCTCCTTTACTATTCTTCGTACAACAGAAGGGTGGGGACGATGTCGCAAATGGGAAAATAGGAGGCAGGCAAACTCGGTGTGCATGCCTTCGTCGCGACTGATGAGCTCGTTGGAGAAGGTGAGACCAGGCATAAGCCCGCGCTTCTTCAGCCAGAAGATAGCGGCGAAGGACCCAGAGAAGAATATCCCTTCCACAGCGGCGAACGCCACGAGTCGTTCCGCGAACGTCGATGATTTGTCAGAGATCCATCTAAGCGCCCAGTCCGCCTTGCGCTTGATGCACGGAATTGTCTCGATGGCAGCGAAGAGGAGGTCTCGCTCCTGAGGGTCCTTGATGTAGGTGTCGATGAGTAAAGAGTAGGTTTCCGAGTGTATGTTCTCCATCATTATCTGAAAGCCGTAGAAGCAGCGCGCCTCAGCTGCCTGAACCTCGTTGGAAAAACGCTCGACGAGGTTCTCGTTGACAATCCCATCGGAGGCGGCGAAGAAGGCCAGGACGTGCTTGATGAAATGGCGTTCGTTGTCGTTCAGTCGTTCCGACCAATCACGCATGTCGTACGCGAGTGTGATTTCCTCCGACGTCCAGAAGGATGCTTGAGCTTGTTTATACATAGCCCATATCTGTCGACCTGTGAGCGGCGGAAATATAAATCGAAAGGGCTAGGGGAGCGTACATCGTCATACTGGATAGGAAAAAGTACAAAGCGCCGTTGCGACTCTCGCAGGAGTGGTTCGTCTTCTGCTCCGTAATCAGCAAGGAAAATGGCCAGCAGCGAACGAAGCACCTTCTGGAGTAAAGTTTGCGCTACTCGCTGAGTAGCTTGCGTCTGCGTCTTTGCAGGGAACCTCATCGGCGTATTTGTCGGTATCCTTATCGTCCACGGAGAGGGTTCGCATAGATTCATTCATCTGGGAGGTGGTCAGAGCAGCGATGAGAGTAGCTCATGGGGTCTTACTTGGTCTGTGTACATGGCGGGCAATAAATAATGAGCGTGAGGCAGGGGTTATCCTGGAGGTGGTGGTCGGTGACGAAGAGTCTAACAGTGACTATTCGTCCGTTGGAGTGATCGAGCTCGGAGCCGAGGTCACATGAAAAACACGGTCACGGGAATTAGGGGGTGGCGCGACACCGAGCACATCGGAGCGACACTTAGCGAAGAGGACACCATTCGTAAGCTTGAGCAGTCATCGATTCATCTATGCACGGTGAGCATACCCTGAGCGCTTTCTGGCGGACCGACTAGAGAGAAGGTTTGGTACCGATCTCGGCTTGAGCATCCTAATCAGAACAGCTAATCAACTTCTACTGCAGCTGTGATGCTATGCGCTCACCAGGCCCACCCGACTCGCACCGCCTGCTCATATATCAGCCTCGAGTGGCATTGGTCTTGCGCTCGATAGCGTATACACGTATTTTGCCTGCTCAGTAATTGGGCTTGGGACATCTTCCAAGCTGCTGCGGCACACCAATGTCAACGGGAATGATGTACTGCCGGACATGCATTCATATATCGACAGCGCTGACTTCCAAGCTCTGCTCGCAGTTCTCAGGATTGTCGGTAGGACGAATAGCAGCAAGAGGCAGACGTACCGTCTTCAGAAATCACCGACCGTTCATCCTGTCCGAGTCGTGCGGCCAGATCACTGCGCCGAGCTTGCCCAGTTGCCCATCTCCGGGCCGGCAGCGCATCCTTGTCAGCGCTGGGGAGAGGCCTTCGTATAAAAGCTGGACGAGATGAGGGTCGTCCCCAGCATCCTCAGGGATACGCAGCTTCCCCACATCACCACATGTGCGTATTATCCCTGTTCCTCACGCGAAGTAGTGAAGCTCACCGAGACGCAGAACAACCACCATGGGTGCTAGCCAGAGCGTGTACATGGCCAACGGCTCCGGCCAGAAGATCTATGTCATGGCCTCCCTCAACCCCGACTGGGCCATCGTCGACTTCATCACCGACATCGGCCTGCTGCTCGTCGGCGTCGAGGAGCTCAAGGCCGTCACCATGCTCGGCGAGCTCCCCGAGGCGCTCGTCACCATCCGCGACCTCTACGAGTTCCTCAAGATCGCCGCCAAGATCCTCAGCGGGACGCTCTCCGTCGGCAGCCGCGGGCCCGAGGCCGCACTCGCGCTTGTCGACGCGTTTAGCAAGACGTCCATCCCCATCGCGTACGGGGACTACAAGAACGTGAAGGACGAGGGCGTGCTGGGGATGTATTTGAGCGCATCTGGGATTGCGGGTTTGCTGGGGGCGTCGACGGTCAGTGTGATGGTGCTGAGCGGGGACGGGAAGCAGCTTGCGATGTATAACACGGGATCGGACGACTCGTGGATTGCGACAGATCGGCAGGAGATCGTGCGCTCGAAGTACGGTTCAATCTGGCAGCAGGACCCTGATGCGGGCAGGCAGAGCTGGCCGGTGCAGTAAAGGATCGCGGGCTCGGATACGTAGCAAAGAAACGGTGGCTTGAAGACTTGTTGTACACCTATTACGTTGTATAGTTAAAATTCATCTGAAGCAGTATGAGAGCGTTAACAGGAGTTCTTGGGCGAAGAGCTCACCAAAGAATGATTACAGGTATAGGCCGCGAAAGCATCAGCATAACATACAATGACATGTCGTTCATTCCCTCGCATCATCAAGGTCGGGCCTTTGGGTCACCGCTAGCCTCCAGATTGGCGTTGTAGAGAACATTTCTTTTATACTTCATCGCCAGCTCAGCAGCCGTCTTTACAGGAGCATTCGCGCGGATGATCTCCTGCGAAGGTGATCAGAATGCCTTGCACCTCCCTCACTAGCGTCTCGCTCTTCCACCATATGTTCCCCCTCTCAGATGCGATACTCACATCCATACACGTATTGACCTCATGGAAGGCTTCATTGCACTTGGACTATCGATCCGCTGTGAGCTTGCAGCAGATGTCTAATGAGTGGAGGTGGCGCACCACGTTCTTCAGGATACGCTGCAGCAACGCAGCTTGACGCTCAGCGTGTGGGTTCTCCATGCGAGAAACGGAGTAGAGGGCGGCGAGTGATGCAGCAAGGAAGAATTGGGAGCTGGACGGTCAAGTGATTGTTCGAACGCGGTCACGGTCAAGAGCAAGTCGTGTTGAGCGCGACGCGAGCCGGCTATTCGGCCCGGACACCAACGGCCAAGTTCAAACAGTCTTCGAGGTAACCATGCACGCCTTCGGTGGTACATTGAAACACTTTATTATACCGAGCTGGGTGAGTAAGTGGAGGGTACAGTAGAGTAATAGCAGAGCTTGTGATGGTACGATAACTACGAAATGCAGAGACGAAAGCAAAGATTCGATGAGAGTCCACTCGGCAAGACACAGGAACATAGCCACATAGCGAGTACACAATTCAGACAGCCGACCCAGAGCTATCCGAAGAGCTCCCCTGACTCCCTTTGGTATGCAGGACACAAGTGTCAGGTCGTCCCTCAACGTTGAGCACGTTACTCTTCTTCGCCGCGCTGTTCTCCACGTCCCTTGTCGCCCAAACGGATGTTAGGATCACGGTCTGGTCGCCTCCGGCGGACGAGGCATCGGCAAGTTCGGGCGCGCACCACATCAGGGCCAAGCGGAAGGCGAAGCTGACGATAACGCTCATGCTGGCGACGACCATGCTCACAGAGGTCTGCAATATGGGTTTAAGTCATGAATGTACGAGCACGAAAGAAGGACAAGAACTAACCTCGAACGCGGCAGCGAGCCACTGGTCAAGGTAGCCCCGGAACCATATACAGTACGCGTGTGCGAGGGAAGCCTGCATGTGTATGAGCTCTTGTATATGGCGCTCGAGTGCCGGCCAACTCACAATAGTCGTAAGCAGACAGGTCGAGAAGACGATGATGAGCCGCACTCGCTGCGGCTTCGGCAAGTCGGAGTACCAGATCATACGCGCAGGCGTTAGACACAGAATGAGATCCGTGAAGATGGCAGCTATCGAAATCGTCAGCGCGCTCCATGCTTTGACTGAAGAAGCGCGCACTCGTCAGCTGTGCTATCGCGACGCTCTTCCCCAGGGGGCACTGAAGTGTCGTGGTCTTCCACTCGGGGTGCTTTTCGCAGTGCACGATGGCCTGCGTCGTCAGGAAGAGCCACATAGCGAAGAAGGCCGTGGCCATGGCGCGCAGCCAATTGTCGTAGGCGGGAGTGATGCGCTTTATCGTACAAAGGATAGAAAATCGGGAGGACCAGACGCATGCGTAGAAACCAGTATCAGCGCTGTCAATGTGGAGGTCAGCAGTGGATAGGACAGCCCGAGCCATGTGCGCACAGATAATAAGCAGTAACGACAGTCAGTTGCGACATGGAAGCTGGGCGAAAAAAAGTCAGTGAGGCTCAAAATCTCAACGTTCGACATGTGGCATACCAATGGGATGGGTGATGATGAGCACGCCAGTGAGCATCAGTGCACCCGAGGCGATGGAGAAGCTGGCCCAAAAGTCGTCCCAGCATAGCAAGCCGTCATGGACACGTATGGCCAGTCGGCACAGGGTGATGACAGTGGCTATGGTAAAGAGCGCAATGCCGGCATCTGAGGACGTACGGTTTGAGCCATCCGTGAGATGAAGGGTAGAGTGGAGCTCACCGTGCACCACATCGACCGTGAGCATCTCGTCCTCGCCTCAACACGTCGATCCCGTGAAGGGTGGTGGTTGTGGTCAAGCAGCAACAACCGCAGAGGAATGTTCCTCGGTAACTTGGTTCGGGATTAAGCTTCAGCTAGTGTGGACGCAGAGTGGACCCGACGTCCCCCCGACTTGAATCGCTTATGGCAGCTTTATAAGGTCTCCGTGGCCGCTGTGGGTATTCAAGGCGGCGAATGGCTCTGCACCATGCGAGCGGTCACCGCAGTCGGGCACTAAGGGCAGCGGTGGACATGAACGATGTGAGACTGGCGCGAGACATTGACTCTGTATTGCACATGCGGGAGCGAGGGTGATCATCGGTCTTCCCTAACCCCCTCGATCTCCTCGGCTTTGGGGGCGCAAAGTCAGCGCCGATCTTCAGGTCGGAGTGAGACAGAGGTAAGCAGGACACCGCGGGACGCGATCGAAGCGGCGCAGGTAAGTCGGCCCGGACTCCGCGGCATCAAATGGCGGCCCGAAGTTCAACTTGTCCACTCCAGCCACCATCCCGCTGCCATGGTCGTATCCATCGCATATCCCACAGGCGCCTCTGCGACAACCTGCGGCTATTGTAGTCCTCCGGGCGAACGCAGCGCGGCTGCGTCTAGCTACCACTTGGCCGGATTGGAGGCGATGCAGCTGTCCTGTCCGGTATGGACCCTACTATCCACTAGCTACAGACTTGTCAATAACGAGACACGTCAAGGTGTACCAAGCCATGACTGACCGTGGCTGGAGGCGCTCCGGTAAACATAGACGAGCCCACGTCCGCGCAAGGCACTGATGATTGTCGGCCCCAAGGGACGTTCTGCTATAAACCGGACCTCAAAAGGTCCTGCTGTCCCCAATACACAATAAGGTCGAGTCCGCGACGTAGATCGACGTATCACACCTGACCTGACAGATAGGCTAGACGCGCGTGCATTCGAGCCTTCCAAGAGCCACAAGAAGCTCCTACGGAGGTGAGCCCTGTTTGATCAGCCTCGTCCATATGTGTGGCGCTTGACAGGCTCGACCTGTAGGTGGAATAATTATATACTGCACGGGAAGCCCGGTGATGCCATGGATGTTGACTCGTCTGCGAAGTACGTAGCTCTCAGTGGGCGCTATGCCACATCTTGACCTCACCTCGCAGAAGCGGGAAAAAGAAAGTTCCCAAGCGCCAGCCACCATTCTCTCTCATCTCTGCGATCCATGCATTGGAGGCCGGATTTCACGGAGTCGAACAGCCAGCGCACACATTCGAAGTGCGTCCGCAACGTGGCTGACATCGGCACCGAGTGAATGACGCCTGGTTCAGACGACGTTGGAACGCTCGTCATACACGGACGAAAAATACGCCCTCTATGAGAAATATCAGCGGGAGATACACCATGACACAGACAACACTCCTCGAGGGTTCAAACGTTTCCTTGTCACCTCTCCGCTCGGGGTAAGTCTTGAATCTATTATCATTTTCATCCCTCTCTGGACTTTCACTAACATGACATCGACTGGGCAGGCGTCACCAATACCGTACGCATCTGCAGCACCAGCGCACTTACCTTCGACGTACGGCTCGTATCACCAGCTCTATCGAGTCGACGGGAAGTTGATTGCTATGGCCGTGCTCGATATCCTCCCCAACTGTGTATCGAGCGTCTACTTCATGTACGACAACGACTGGCGCGAATTTTCCCTTGGAAAGGTCAGTAGAATGTACGATCCGTCAATGAACTATCGATGTGCTCAATAGCTTCAACATCTAGCTGAGCGCCATGCGCGAAGCTGCGCTTGCGAAGGAAATGAATGAAGCTGGTGCGGAGGAGATGGCGTACTTGTACATGGGTAAGTCGAAGGCCCGTTCAGCCCCTCGTCAAGTCTTCATCTCCATTCAACAGGCTTCTACATTCACTCATGCCAGAAAATGCGCTACAAAGGCGAATACGCACCCTCCTACCTTGCCGACCCGGAAACCTACGAGTGGTACCCAATAGAGCAGTGCAAGAAGTTGCTCGACAACCACCGCTACGCCTGCTTCTCTCATCCAGAGCATTCGATACAGGGGGATTACGACGGAGACCATGGTGAGCCACACTGCTATCATCTGCGGCAACGCTGACAGTGGCTCGTGAAGATGCGCCTGTGGAGCTGCCGAGCGAAGAGGATCAGGCGGACATTCAGCTCGTCGGAGAAATATTGGGAGGGACACTGTACACAGTGCCGCTTAAGGTATGCGTCCTGATCTTTCCCATCTATGTATTGCTCACATTTTGTCGCGTAGGACTACACGGAGTATTATTCTGTATCGGAGCTCGCAGAGTGCATCAACGGCCTTGGCTTGGACCTCGCGAAGCAGGTCGTCTTTGCGGTTTGAGTAGCGCTCGATGGGTTTCAATGTATGATCACATAACATTCCCTTCATGTCCATGAATACCGGCCGCGGTGTCTACAATATCTACAAATGCTAGAAGTACAGATGCAAGAAGAATAACTTGAAGGAGCACGAGCGAACAACACGGTGTTGAGGGGTATACAAGTCCAATCTAGTCGTCTAGTGCAGAGTCACAGAAAGCCCTCTAGTGCTTCGTAGAGAAAAGATACGAAGAGATCAGACGCGAGATGGACGCAAGACCACCCATGAATGAGGTCGGCGCAGCCGGGGTGGGAGCTGCAGCAGTGGCCTGAACGGACGTCTTCTCGATCTTGGGAGCGGCAGCCTTCTGCTCCCTCTCGCGCAGAATTTGGTTCTGGATGATGAGGAGCAAGCCGTAGATAGTCTCGGTGCGCTAGTAAGAAGCAGCAGTCAGCAGCATATCCTCGATAAGAACAATCGCACTTACCGGCATCGGCACACCACGCTCCTTCGCCAGCCTGATCACCTCGCCCCAGATTACCTCGACCTCAATCGGGTCGCCGTGCTCGATGTCGACCATCGTGCTCGGCCTGTGCGCAGCCTGGGGCGTCGACTGGCCCTTGCGTGTCATCTCCAGCGCATCCGCGGCCCAGGTAGCAGACAAGCCGTCGACAGAGTCGGGCGTGAAGCCCAGGGTGTGACCGAGAGTGACCATCTCATCCAGAACGCCTTTGATGACTGGGATAGAGTAGTCTTGGATTTGTTGCGCGGTGGAGGGGTGGACGTAGATGGTGTAGGTGTGCGAGGGTTCCGAGGGTGGTGGGCGGAAGAATGAGGTGAAGGGATATCTAATGAAGGATCGGCATCTGTTCAGCGAGACGGCAGGCAAGAAACCCACCTCGTCAATGCGCATATACCCGAGAACGTGACGTTCAGCGCGTTCTTCGCGTACTTTCGCCTCTGGATCTCGGGCACGATCTCCGCCGTGCCACCGCCAGATACGAACATGTCCGCGAGCTCCTCTAGCGCCGCCTGCTCCTCCATTGTATTCGTTGTCGTAGTCATGTCCTTGTGCCGATACACTCCCATGACGACCTTGTCCATGTCGTTGTGCTGCACGACGTTTGGGGAGAGCATGTTGGCCATGATGTAGAGGGCAGTGCTAATGATGCGGGGCGTAGGGAGTGAAAGGGTGGAAAGGGCTTCGTACAGATCCTTCTCGACATTCAGGCCG
This sequence comes from Pleurotus ostreatus/Saccharomyces cerevisiae fusant, assembly GCA_024196135.1. Classification (NCBI taxonomy): domain Eukaryota; kingdom Fungi; species Pleurotus ostreatus/Saccharomyces cerevisiae fusant. The sequence continues at coordinate 29,418 of JAMQCK010000038.1, read as the reverse complement.
TTCTGGAGGAGCACGTAGGTGGGTTGGGGGAAGCGTTCGGTGTAGGGCGAGGAGAGGAGAGGCGCGAGCATCTTCGACGTCTTGATGACATCCGGAACGCATTTGGTAGCAACGAAGACGTGTGAATATGGTCTGTCGGCGGCAGCAGCGACAGACTTTGCCACTGGGATAGAAGGTCAGACCAAGTTGTAGTTTTAAGACCCAGTGAGCGCCTTACCCCGATATGGCCTCCACCCCTGGATCTCGCCGAACTTCAAGCTCTTGAAGTGTACACCCTCGTCTGAAAAAGACTTGTTAGGAAGCAAGAGGACCAAAGTGGTAGCAGCACATACTCTTGACGAGGTCATGGTTGCTGCGAGCGACGACGGTTAAGTTGACCTTGCCGGACTTCTGCAGTATCATTGAATCTGTTACGCAAGTTAGCACGGCAAGTCCATGCGGAGGTTTCTCGCGGTCGAGCGCGTCGAGCGTGCCCCGACCTATTCATGACCCAGAAGGTACTCACATACTGCACCAACAGCGCCAAATCCCACTAAAAGGACATCCTTGCGAGGAGAAGGGGCACCCATAGCGACTGAATCGACTGAATAGACGCGGAAGCAGGTGAACACGTGAGGATGGCAGTCAGGCGCCCACAAAGTTGAAGTTTGGGAACACAGAAACGCGTCTGGCGACCTCAAAAGCAGCGGCCTACGAGAAGGAAGCGGTTGAGAACCCTCCGACCGCACCCCCATCCTTTATACGCCCTGCCTCGCGCGCGATACCTGGCCGGATCTTGCAACAAGGGCAAACATAGAATATCTAATCAGCCGTGATGTTTGTTGGAAATCAGCCATGTTGTCCTTCGGAACATAGAATGGCGCACCTTTCTTACTCTCGCGAGCGCAACAAGATCCGGAGGAGGCGAGGGCGTCGCATCGCGCGCGTCTACCGCCCGCAGTGGTATCGGTTGCGTGCCGTTCCAGGCCGAGTGAACCCGCGTGTAACAGCAAGAGGGTGTACGCGATCGACGCGTTGTCAGAGTACGACGCGTCTTGCAGACGCGTCTTATACACTGCGATAGTTAGCCACGCCTCATAGAACAGCTGCACGAGCCAACGAGCAGGGCCAGAACACTGAGACGACGAGACGATGGAGCCTCTGAATCGGCTTGTATGCTGAGCGGTACTGCTCCATGTAAGTATCCCATAAGCCACGCCGAGAACCTTCAAGTTGCGCCTTCACCCATTGATTTGTGTATACACATACACGCAAGAATCAGTCTACAGTTCGTCCAAAGGTCAGTTTAAGCTACAATGTTCGAAATCCAGAATATAGAAACAGGCTTCTTGAGTTTCGAAAAACTGCACCCTCGCCCCAGCTCGGTCTAGCGGCGATGCGCGGAGGACCCAAGAGGCTCGAAAGAGGAGCGAATGCCGCCATAGTATAACACATACTGTGGATACGTCCCAAAACAGCGGACGGTGGTGATCATGGTAACAGAGCGAGGAGAGGCCAAGGTGAGCTGACTGAATTGCGGAGACCAAGGCTGAGTACTTACAAGAGTACGCCAAAACACCGATACGGAGCACTATACAAGACCATCGTACAACGATAATGCCTGTAGGCGCATCAGCGAGGTTCATGTCATTTGGGGGAGGTCACGAACCTGTACGATGGTGGGGTCTTGCTTGCTACCCTCCACGAACTCGTCGTACGTCAGCTTTGCATCCTTATCTCTGTCCATGTTGCGGAAGATCTTGTCGACACGCTGTAATCCTGAGTATGAGCAACGCGTGATGAGGGGAAGTCGAGCCTGAAGCCGACCTTCTCTGGCGTATCTTCGTCGGATGGTAGCTTGACCATCTCGCCGGTCATCTTGTATATTGACCGCACGATTTGAAGCATCTCGTCGTATGTTATGGTCCCGTCCTTGTCGATGTCATACAGCTGGAATGCCCCTGCGCTCACGTCAGCATTCAGCCACAATCCTGAGATGCCGATCGCGTCAAGACGCGTAAGACTGGAGGGACGTACACTTGAGCTTCTCATCTAGGCGACCGCGGCTTGTGACACTGAGTGCACAGATGAACTCCTTAAAGTCGATGGTCCCGTTCTTGTTCTCGTCGAATACGTTGAAGACGTAGTCTGCGAACTCGCCTGGATCGCCGAACGGGAAGAACTGCTTGTATATCCGCGAGAACTCCGCCTTATCGAGCTGCCCCGAGGGACAGTCCTTGCGGAAGCCCTTATACCTGAGGGGGACGTGAGCGGGCGGATGATGTCAAGCGAGTAGTAGCCAACCATTGCTGGAGTTCCTTCTTGTCGACTAGGTCGCGATCAGGGAACGAGCACGGCAGAGACAGTTGGAAGCGCACAGTATGTGTTCTTCTGAAGGTCTGCGAGCTGCTCAGGCGAAAGCTTGGATTGCGATTTGCCCATCGTGGAGGACGTCGACGGAGGTGCAACAATCGGTCACTACGCTGCTGTGGAGTGACGCTTGTCACAGATAGCTCGGGCCGGGGCTCCGGCTGCGGGGCGGACTTTAAGTTTGGCGGCGCGACGGGGTCAGCATCGTGGTCGCGCCTCGAGGCGTATAAGCGTTGAATGGATTAAGTCGTGGCATTAAAGGCATTGGGACTCTTACATCGGTACAGGCATCTCCTTTCCTCGTCCTGCTCGCACCCCAGTTGACCGGCTGCGTCGCCAATGTTCTTCATCACTAGGCCACACGCTTTTACGCACAGATCTAATCAAAACGCCCTTTATCAACCTCCTCTCTCTTCCGATTTCTCCTCCCGCGGCCACGCCATTAACGATTTCCTCAAGTCTCCCCCTCGTCCTCCTTGACCGCCTCCCAAGATGTGTTATGCCCATGGGTCCATCGATCAGGCAGTAAAGACCTGCCCAATGTGCAGAGTTTTCCCGCATGGCCGGTGCGTTCCACGCCTCGCCTTTGTCTCCGTGCATACTGACGGAAGCATTTCAGCGGCTGTCCCCATACACGAGAGGTTTGCAGAAACAGAGCCAATCACCCACGATGCGATGTCGTCTATATCAAGAACGCCGAAGGTGCGCATTCTTGCTCTTCGCTAGACATCGCCAGCCCACGAGGCCGGGCGCTTACGCCGCATTGCAGTCGACACGTTCAACGGCTGCGGCTATTGCAAGGTGCGATACTTCTTCTATCTCCTCACCAGTGATTGAGCTCGATCCGCAGTGGGCGAAGACCAACCCCCCTGCCAAGAACGCAGGCTACAACAATCAAGGGTGGCCTGGATGCTGTCGCCCGCCTACCCCCTCCGAGGTCAAGCACATCCCTGCTGCAGACTGGAAAGCGGTCAGCATCGTTCACCACGTCCCAATTCCCGCCGACCTGCGCGCCTTGCTCGACCGTGCCGCTCCGACGATGCGTACCCAGTCTGGGAGCCCTACCGGTCGCAGCCCTACCAGCCCTAATGTCCCTGGAAAGGCGATGCCGCAGCTGGATCGTCGGAATAGCAACCCCTCCCCTAACCCGCGCCCGAAGTGGGGTTCGTCGACGCCACCGAAGACCCGCAGCCCGCAGCTTCCTCGCAGTGGCTCAGCCGAGCGCGAGAAGATCTCGAGCAAAGTCAACGACCCGGACGCACCTCCGCGCAAGTCCAGCGAGCACGATGGTACCCCACGCCGTCAGGCGACCACGACCAAGTCTTCATCGACCGTGCCTGTGTCTCAAGTGACCTTCCACTCCAAGTCGGGCACGCCGCCAGGTTCGAAAAGCGGGAGCCCGCCGGGAAGCCTTGCGTCCGTCAACACTCGAAGTAGCGAAATTCGTGGTTCCATCAAGCGGGCGTCCACCGAACGTCGTGGTACCATCACTCAATCTGCTGCGCCCCAGGTGTCGCTGTCTTCGACTCTCGCCACGCTCAGTATCGCGAAGAGTAGCCACTCTTCATCCAAGAACTCGTCGTCGTCTCATTCATCTGGCGCGTCATCCATCTCCGACACCTCGTCATCCAGCGGTAGCATGACGGACGGTACCGTGACCAGCGATGGAGGCTTCACTGACTACCTCTCGGATGATGTGAGTATCCGTCCGTCTGACAATGCACATCGCTGACCCTGCCGATAGAGCGAGGAAGAGCTCCAACGCCAGGCAGAGGCGCGCGCGGTGCTAGTGGCTCAAGAGGAGGCTCTTCGCGCGCAGGCCACGGCGGAGGAGATGGAGTTCAAGGCGGCGCGCCAGCAGCTCGTGCATGTCGACCTGCGCCCTCCCCGCAGCTGGGCGAACCCCAGCCGCGAGCGCGTCGCGCAAAGGACCTGACAGTCGACCGGTGCGCAGGCATAACTCACGAAAACAACGGACAACACTTCGGATACAGGGCAAACAAGATCTATCGGATGACGATCACAAACCTCCTTGCCACCCAATTATGGGCGCTTGGAAGGTTTCGTGTGTCTCCTTACTCACTGACATCCCGCTATATATCAGCCAACTGGCCAAACCCGCGCTCCCTTCTCTCACTAGGTTCACAATCTCACGAATATACCGATCCCATCTATGTCTGACTCTTACGGTTATATGCTTTGAAGGTTGCTTTTCTCGCGTCTACACACCACATACGTCTACTGTTGTCACACTCGAGGCATATCTGTATCTATACCACTCTTTCTCCTCTCTAGCAAGGTACCTACGTGTACTACAGTGTACTTGTGCGGTCTGAACTTGATGGATTGGCGTGCAACATGGCGTGACACTTGAACAATGGGCTGTGACAATCGCGCCAAGTTCATCAGGAGTTAGTCGGCGTTCGGGCCGTGGACCGTACTCTGCTCATAACGGTGGTCGCTGGCCTGTAGTCAACCAATAGTCGTCTGCTCGACTACCCCAATTTTGAGAGCGGACGCGGCGCGTTGGCTGGCATGAACCTCGCCAGACATTCTATCTCGTCGATCAATCCAATCCGTGTTCTGGATGCGCGCTTCGACCCTGCTTGCGAGATCTTCACTGCAGCCACTCCAGCAGGCTTCGCCGTCTATCGAACATGTCCTCTTGAGCTCGTGCGTAAGCGAGGTGCGTCTTAGAGATGCCTATAGTAAGTATGTAGCTAATGCTGAACAGAGCTCACTGGCGGGACGTTGTCCATGGTGGTTCCCCTGCATACTTCCTCCTTGTTGTTCCTCGTAGGAGGTGGTCGCAGTCCGCTATATCCGCCCAACAAGGTGGTCTTCTGGGACGATGTACTTGGCGCCGAAGTGGCAGAGCTTGAGTTCAGGGAGCGTGTGCGCGGTGTGACCTGTCGTCGGGGATGGCTGGTGGTCGCGCTGCGGCGACGCGTCGTAATCTTCCAACTCTGCAAGGAGGATCCCCAAATCCGGCGACATAGTGAATACGACACCTGCGAGAATCTGAAAGGTGTGTAGCTGAATCCATCGATGGACCATACAACTAATGAGAGGCAGGACTCGCCGCCCTTGCCACGGCACCACACTCCACATTACTTGCTATACCTGGCCGACAGATGGGGCATGTTCAGCTTATTCACCTTCCACCATGCGCGCCTCCTCCACCGACACCCAGCAGACCCGCACCTCCGCTCAAGCCACCACCAACCCCGAGCAAACGACCCGTACCCATGATCATAGCCCACGACAGCGGCCTTACGACACTCACGGTACCGCCTTCAGGCAGATTGCTGGCCACAACATCTTCTCGAGGCACACTCGTGCGAGTCTGGGACACGCACACCGGCAAGAAAGTTCGCGAGCTACGGCGCGGCACAGACAAGGCCGATATCTATGGCGTAGCGTTCCGGCCGGACGAACAGGAGCTATGCGTATGGAGCGACAAGGGAACGGTCCATGTGTTCACGCTCGGGGCCGACTCGGCGAATCGACAATCGTCCTTCTCACAACTCTCGCAATACCTTGCCCTGCCAAAGTATCTGAGCTCAGAATGGTCGTACGCTCAGTACAGAGTGCCAACGCAGTCGTCGCACATCTCTATATCGAACGCGGGAAAACATCATGATGGTGAACCCGTGGATGAAGAGCGATGCGTCGTCGGCTGGATCGAAGTGGAGGTAGCATCGTCGATACCCTCTCCGCCTCAGAGCCCGACGGATAGAGCACAAGCTCGACGCTCCTCCGTCGGCTCTGTCGACCCCGGGATACCAAGACACGAATACCAGCTCATCGCCCTCACATACACCGGTGGCTGGTATCGGTTAACTCTCCCAAAGATCATACCGTCATCGTCGACACCAACCTCTGCATCTGCACGACCCGGGCTTGCAAGCATACCAGCCCGCCCAGCATCCGTTGTTGGCTCCCCGCCGAGGGCTGGGCTAGCCAGATCAACAAGCGCGTCTTCGACAACCGGCCGACATGATAGGGGGAAGGGCAAGGAGCGCGAGAAGGAGAAGGAGAGCACGGACTGCATCTTGCTGGAGTTCAGGCGTTACGGCAGGTGGGATGGATGGGCTTGACGGAGACTCCTCGGGCTCATGTTCCCTTCGAGTGTGGACATACCAAGTACTTGGGAACGCATCATCTCGATGGATCTGTACGTTCACGCATGTTTTTCATGACTCTCATTTGCACGCTTATTTATGACCGCCATGCTTTCTCACATGTTGTACACCATGTATCTGGACATACCTGTATCGATTTAGTAGGCGCTGGATGGCTAGGAATTCACGCGCTGGACAAATAATTCTATCAAGAAGGGTTACATCTTGATGATCAAGGAGCAAGGATGTGACAACATTGCACCCCCCCCCCCAAAAGATGAACAGGATGAGCTCGCCGCCCGCCACTCGAGTCGTGGCGCTTGTTCAGTCTCGATCACATGACTGAATCTACTTCTTCCGAACCGCCATTCGCCATTTGCGCGCTACTCATTCGAGCATCCATATCGCTTTGCGCCCTCCTCTTTGCCTTCTCTTGGTGACCCGGCAACTCGCTCATTGCCATGGGCCCGAACTGCGACCCCCTCGATCCGGGAGTGCTCCGCAAGATCGACAGGACCGCCAAAGCTGACAAGAACATCTTTCTCACATCTTTCCTGCGCGAGCAGAGAGAGAACGCCAGAACCTATGCCGCTCAAGGTCAACTAGAGATGAAGGCCTGGAAAGATCATACTACGCCTTCTCAGCACCAGGATACCTCCTCCAACCTCCACGTCCTCCGCTCTCCTGCGATCTCGAAAACGCTCTCTCGAATTGGCTTCGATACGCCTGTGCTGAAGCCGCGCAACCGCCACAAGGTCCAAGACACGCAGCGAAGCGATATATCTCCGTCGCTTCCACTCGCGAAGAGTGTGAAGAAAACGGCATATGCCGTAGATCACCCTCCTTCCCCTGCGTCACAGTCGAAATCTCAACCTCGGAATCGACACCCACTTTCTCCAAAGGCGCAGAAATCCTTGAAAGCGCTCACAAAGCCGGCGTCGAAGAAGCGGATCGCCTGCGATGACCATTCGGATGAGGACCAAGTTGCTCGTACGTCTGGTCTCTCATTCCGGTCCGTCGTAAAGTTTACATGATCCTACAGGGCTGGAGGAACGAAGGGAGAGAAAGCGCGCTAAGCGAGCCATTGTGAACCCAGAGAAGGCCGATATCGTCGTCGAGCCCGGTACCTCGTACTCGGAGGCCAAGGGGAAGAAGGCGAAGGGAAAGGGGAAGGGCAAGCGGGAGAAAGGCTCGGAAAAGACTCCAGCTGCGTATGCTCTCATGCATGGTTTTGTGGCTACGAACGTTGGGAAGAACCGTCTAACGGTAAGTCACAATCTCCGTATACATTGTCTGTGCTGATGAGCATGGACAGATGAAGACGCCGGTGCCCGTCGGAGTCTTCAACAAGGGAAAGGCTTCCGAGAAGACTCGGATCAAGGATACATCGGCTGTCATGAGTACGTCATTCTGTTCTGCTCTCAGTATGTGGCTTATGCTCGCCTAGGGACGAGGAATACCTTTTCCGAAGGCCTCTTCCTGCAAGGGACCAGAAAAAAGGAACCCACGAGCAAGAAGCGACATCGAACACCATCCACCTCTTCCTCGTCTTCTACAACATCCCCTTCGAGGTCTCGGGCTCGGCGGCATTGGGAGAATGAATCTTTGCACGGAAAAGAGACCCTTCCCAGCCCGATGAAGGACGAGGCAGGACGCTGCGTTTCTGAGGTCTGGGACATCGAGTCGGAGGCCAGCGAGGAATCCAAGATCCGTACGCTGATTCTCGATACTGGTCTTCGCGGATGGAACGTGCTCGCTTCGCCGCAGACCCCGCCAGCTGGTAGCCGAAGCAAAGGAGCGCCTACTAGTCCGCACTCGGCGGACGACCTCAACGTTCGCTCTAGCCCCTCCTTGCGTCCTTCCCAGTCAGCTTCGCAATGCGCTTGGAATGGTATGGCTCGTCTCCCTGCTGCTCGCTCCGCTATGTCGCGTTCGAAGTACTTCACGCAAGCGAAAGCCGTCGGAGACGATGCTGCACCGACTGTGAACGACATTGGCGGGGAGGCAGCTGAAACTCCAGCGGCGTGGCACTACACCGAAATGCCCCCACCCCCTCGTCCTGTACCAGCAGAGCGTCGACCGAGGGATCGGGCACACCGGACACGGGAACTCACGCCGCCTGTATATGGTGCTGCGCCATCGAAGGACCCTCCACTCGAAGATCCTCTGCCAGGCGCACTATCGAACGAGCTGGAAGAACCTCGAGAATCTGTGCTAGACGACGGCTCTTTCGTTACGCACAACTACTTCTCCGAGTGCTTAGCATTCTCCGATGGCTGTATGAATGGTCTTCCTGTCCAGGCGACCGATCTCTGCGGCGATCTTTTGCTTGCAGCTGAAGTGAATCTTGGGGTTCTGAATGGCGACGCTACAGCTCTTGGTTGGGACATCGACTGCGTGGCGCTGTGCACCGAAGACGGAGAAGCCACGGCTAGCGAAGCGGACGCTCTGGAGGCTGCCGAGAATCCGGGCGAGAACTTCATTGACGGCGCCTTCGACGCCTTCCTCGATAGGAACGGCCTCGACCATGCTGACGACCTCGACATATACCCTTGCGCCGAAGGCTCGGGCGAAGTCGACTCGTTCGTTGCTGGTGCTTTCGACTATCTTACGACTGTGGCACCAGACCACGATCTCGTTCACTTTGCGGACGGCCACTTCGCTGCCGAAGGCTATGAATCCAGTGCAGATTACGAAGAGGGTTGCGCAGTCGATCTGCCTGCGCCTCGCGATGGCTACTACTCCGACGTCGACTACACAGACTGCGGGGATGACTGGGCGTCAGCTGGAGAATGGAGCGATGACTCGGGTGGATCATTGTGGATCGGCCAGGACCCTGAGGTGGACAGTGAGCTGAACGAGGATGAGCACAGTTTCAGCCTGCACGCTTTCGCCGAAGGGAAGGCACTCCTCATGGGAGTTCCGAACACCTCAGAAGTGCTGAGCGTCGCACATGGACGCGTCTCGCAGGCTGAAGCCGACGTTGCACGTAGCCTACACGATCACTGGACACCGTATCGTCCGCTATAGTGATATCGGTTTTTCTTGTTGTGGATAGCTCTGTTGTCCAGTATGTTATGCATGATTAGAACTGACACACTCTCAGTCGAGAGAACACGCGTCGCGACTGTCGTCGTCAATCATACCCGGTGCAACTAGTGTTCGGTGGCCGTGTGTGCCATCGTTATGCCCATAAGGCTTTGTCGGGGCCGCGTGATGTCATACTCGGGCCAAAGTCACATGCACGCGTTGTTTCTCTTTGTTGTCCAGAGGCAACCACTTAAATACGATCGCGTCGCGCCCCGGCTTCCCCTATTCCCCCATCACATCGCGTCTCCGCGCATCTCTCGAAGTAACGCGTTCTTACCGTGTTCCTATCTACAACGCACTCGTCTGAGTCTGTAGCTCAGAGAAAATGAGCGCGAAGGAGAACACTGCTAATATGGCAACGGTGCGTCGCGATCGCGTATGTGCTCTAAATGGCAGCGCGTCTGAACTTCGTTCGCAGGGCCATGTCAAGCCAGAGCCTGTAGAGCATACACTAACACCTTTGATGCCCTCAAAGTCGAACACTTCCATCAAGCCTGAGCCTTCTGACAATGCACCAGAGGTGCGTATTCCATCCCATTAGCAGTGAAGTTGAACTAATCAGAGTCACTTCGATAGCTGAGGAAAGCGGACCCCTTCCCTCACCCTGATGGCATGGATCAGGACGCCGGTCCCAGCAACAGCGCGGACATGAAGCCCGCGGCGAAGCAGGAGTCCGGGGACTCCGCTATTACCCTCAAGGACAAGCCAGAACCCAAGGATGACTTCACCATCTATCAATCTGCCGACGAGATTCAATACGCGCCCGAACACGTCTTTCGGGAGGGCAACAAGATGGTTAAGGCCATTGATGCGAACCTCAAGAAGGTCAAGCTCGGTAGCAAGTTGCGACAAGAGGTTTGGCGCAAGGAGATATCCACGTATGCATATACTCACTATAAGGGGATTGCCACTGACGTTGTCCTCTAGGCTGAAGAGCCAGACGTCACCCACGACTCTGATCGCTGTCTGCGGTGGTGAGGACATGAGCCGCATGCGCCGTAAATCCATCTCATGTTGTTCACAGAAACGGGCGCCGGAAAGTCTTCGCTTCTGAATGCCATTCTCGATGGTAAGTCCTTCGTTCAGCTAGGTGTCCTCTCCCTCACTCATTCTGTAGACAACATCGTTCCTACGAGCGGAATGCGGGCGTGCACGGCCGTCGTCACCGAGATTGCGTACCACAACAAGCCAGTCATCGAGGCTGATGTCTCGTTCCTCACCGAGACCGAGTGGAAGCAAGAGCTCGGTATCCTCATCGACGACCTCGTCGACGAAGATGGGCATCTACGTCGCCTGACTGACCTCAAGAGTGACGCTGGTGTCGCGTGGTCCAAGGTACGCAAACTACCTGTGTATTTCACCTGGTGTTCTGAGGCTTGGTTAGGTCCACGCCGTGTACCCCAAGTTGACAGCAGAGAACTTGGTCAAGATGAAGGTGGACGAGATCGTCGCCTACGATCAGAGTGAGTGTGTCAAGGTCATGTCGGTGGCACGATCGCTGACGCTGTTCAGACGTTCGCAAGATGTTGGGGGCCACCAAGACCGTGTCAGCGAAGAACTCCAAGGCATTCGCCATCGAGATCAACAAGTACATAGACTCGAAGGACCGCAAGAGCAAGAAGGACAAGAAGAAGAAGGCGGAAGAAGAGTCCCTGATGGACAAGGTCAGGAAAGCCGCTGGCCAAGAGGCGTCGCGTCATGCCCCGGGCAAGACGAGCTTGGAGGACATCGAGTGGTGGCCGCTTATTCGCACCGTCCGCGTCCGGTGTCATTCGAAGGCTCTTGCGACGGGCGCCGTCCTCGTTGATCTTCCTGGTACGCTTGCACATTCACCATCATTACTACGAGTGCTCACGATCTTCTTAAAGGCGTTGCGGATGCGAACGCTGCGCGTAGCTCCATTGCCCGCGACTACATGAAGAAGTGCGACTGCATTTGGGTCCTTGCTCCCATTCAGCGCGCGGTCGACAACCAGTCCGCGAAGAACCTCCTCGGCGACGCCTTCAGAATGCAGCTGATGAGTGAGTACCCGCCTTGGCAGTTCCAGTATCGACTGACTGACTCTTTCTGCAGTGGACGGCAAGTGAGTAGAGGTCAAGATGAGTTCCTCGATGATGACTGACTTCGTGTATAGCTACAACAGCCACATCATCACTTTCATAGGTTCGTCATTCTGTTCATGCTATGCGTACTGTCGTTGACGCAAAACTGCAGCCACCAAGTGCGACGACATCTCCTGCTCCGAAGTCAAGCGGGCTCTGAACCTCCAAGACGACGATGAGCTGGTGGAGATCGAGGAGCGGCTCGATCAATATGCGGACGAAACCAAGGAGTGGAAGCGTAAGAAAGCCCTTGCGGACGACCTCGTCAAAGGTGTGTTGAATTGTCTCTGGAGTATCTCCATCGTAGCTCACTCTTTCTCATCAGGCCTTGAGGGCGAAACGAAGCATCTCCGTGCTGTCATTAAAGAGCACAAGGAGCACGTCCAGTGCCTGAAGGATGGTGAGAGGTTCGTTCCCAAACTCACGGGAAAGAAGGCCGAGCGGGAGACGGCCGCCAAGCAAAGAGGCAAGAAGCGCAAGAACGGTCGGAGTGGCAAAGGAGGCTCTTCCAAGCGCATGCGCAGTGAAGGCGTCGACACGGACGGCGACGTCGAGATGGACAGCGACGGCTCTATGTCCGACTTCATCGTTGAAGACGACGAGTCCGATGACGGGTCTGACTCGGACGCGGGCTCGGACGATTCTGACAAGGATTCGGACGACGAGGACAACAAGTCAGATGACGACGCGAAGTCGAACAACTCCGACGCTGAGGATGACGAGGAAGAAGAGGTCACCGAAGAGCAGCTCGAGGCCATGTACGTGTTTCTACTTGCGAGGTTTTCTGCGTGGCTCATCTTGTTCTAGCATCAAGGAGAAGACCGCCGAGTTGACAGCCAAGCGCGCTGAACTTTCAACTGCGCGCGCTCAGAAGAAAGAGGCTATCGACCGTCTGGCGAAGTTGAAGAAGGCCGTTGATAAGGCGCAGCGTCAGAAGAATGCCTACTGCTCCAAGAAGCGCTCTGAGGTACGTATTCTGCGAGTGCCCTGCATAGTTCCTCCTAATGTCATTGTAGTACTCGCGTGGCACCCTCAAGGAGGATTTCCGCCTGGGCATGAAGGACCTTGACGGTGGGTGCCTCGTAGCATGGTTCACGACGGACATTGACGTGTTTCAGATGCTGTCGCCGAGGAGAGGGATCCGGACCACTTCGATCCTACTCAGAACATTCGCGACTACGATGCCATTGACCTGGTATGTCGCAGAGATATCAAGCCCTTCGGCGTACTGACGCTCGTCGACAGCCTGTGTTCACCGCATCTAGCCGTGACTACGTCCGCCTCAAGAACATTGTCAAAGGCGACGGAGATCCCAGCTGCTTCGACAATGTGGACGACACGGGCATCCCTGCTCTTCAGGAGTGGTCAGTTTGCAAGTTCACCAGCATCTGATCTCGGGACTAAAGCCATATTAGGTGCCACAAGCTCACCCTCTCGTCTCGTGAGACCTCTGCGCAACGGTTCCTCGAGCACCTGCGCACCTTCGTCACGTCCATTGAGTCGTATGTCCGCGGTGCTACAGAGGTTACGCCTGAGGACCGTGAGGCCCTGCGCGAGCTCTGGGAGTCGGAGAAAGACTTCGGGGACATCGCGTACGACAGCGACGAGGACAGGGGCAGCTCCGCCTCGCCTGACCCGTTCTCGTATTTCCTCAACAAGAACCGCAACAGCTTGATGCCTATGTCGGACGACCCGATGATGGGCGAGGACTCTGGTCGTGGCGCCGACGTCGGCATCAAGGCTCGCCTGACAAAGGTATAATATTCGTGTACCGAGTTATGCAGGGTGCTCATGTTCGGTAGGACTTCGAGGGTATCGTCAACAAGTGCATCAGCGACCTGAAGCGTATCTTCCGGGATGGCCTTGAGGAGAAATGTAACACTGGTGCTATCAATGTAAGCTATAGCACCGAGAAGCTATCTGCACCTTAACTAACATTGGATAGGCTGCGGATGCCGCCCTCCAGACGTCGGACGATGTCGCTGCGACTTGTCACTGGCAGACCTACCGCGCGACCCTGCGCCGTCATGGCGAATGGCGCCGCGACCTCAACGTCGAACTTTGCAACCCCTTCACTCGCCAGATCGCGTCTTCTTGGGGCCAAGTCTTCGAGAAGGACTTGTTCGCCGGCCTTGATGGAGCCACATCGGAGAAGATCATGAAGCTTGTTAAGGAGGTCGAGAACTCGGCAGCCCCTGGCCTAAAGGAGCGCGCAAAGATGCAGGGCGACCAATGCATGGAGCAGGCCCAGATCGCGTTGAGGAATGCGATGGAAGACGTGAAGGTCGCGCTTCAGAACGAGCAGAAGGAGGTTTCTCGTTGTCTGGGTCCGCACGTTCAAGAACAGCTCATCCCTGGGTATGATCTTGCCATGGACGAGCGCGGACCGGGTAGCGTTGCCCGTCAGAAGGTCAGTTCAGCATATTCTCGGGATATTCGGAGGCTAATATTATTTCCGTTACAGCGCGTCTTCCATGAGTTCGTCAAGATGAAGAAGGAGAAGATGTTCCATGGTGCAGCCACGCTGATCATGGACCGTCTCGACGGCGCCGCGCAGGTTGTAGGTGATGCGCTGGACAAGAAGTTGACCGCCTTGGCCAAGCAGGTATGTGGTCAACATATCGCTATTTTATGTCATCTCACGTTCGTGTTTAGGTCGAAACCAGCATGGCAGCGCTTTGGGAGGAGGTCGACGAAAACGAGGATCAGCAGCGTGCTCGTGCGGTGGTGATGAACGTGGCTTCCAGCGTCCTAAAGCAGGTCATGCTGTGGAAGGAGGCTGCGCGCATCAAGCAAGAGGCAGAGCGCAACGAGGCGATGGAGGTCGAGAACCTGCTCGACATGGACGCTTACATGGCAGACGGTACGCAGAAAGGGAATGTCGAAGTCTAAATCCTGTATACTCCGTTACTCACTAGCTTATTGTGCTAACGTATATACCCTACCGTACGTGCTCTCTTGCTTTACTTACCCTACTGCTCGCCTTGTACCCTACTTGTACCCTCCCTTGGCGGAGTTTTCTTGCTATTTAGACGCTATAGAGCAGTATGTTTTGTGACACTGTTCCCACCCATTCAATGCTTGTATAGGAAGATGATCCGTTCCCATGGACCACATACTCGAAACGGCTATTCTGCGGCTGCTCCGCCTCCATGTCCCCATCATGTTCCCATAGAAGACAGTACGGTGTCGCGCGCGGGCTTGAGAACCTTCCTGACGGCATGGAATCGTCGATGTCGGGCAGGGCGGAGGAGGTGGGACCATGATGAATGTCAATGGCAGCGCAATAGGAAGTTTGCGACGGGCTCCCCTTGCAACGCCCTCTTGACGTCCATGTCTAGCGCGCTCGACATGCAGTAAACGCGAGTGCAGGACCCCGCCTCGCCCTGCTTGTGCCGCTTTAGCAAGTACATGGACGACGTCGGCAGTGATCGCGGCCCAGACTAATTTGCTCCACGTTCGCTGCGGCCTCATTACCTCCAACCGAGTCCCGCAATTGATTTGCGCGCTATCTCGTCTCACAGTCTCTACCCTCTCTTCCTCGCGCCCGCAGCGCTCTCTCTGCGCCGATATCTCATAATCTCCTGCATTCATGCCCATCGCGCGCCGCTCGCGCCGCGACGCGCCCTGGGTGCCTTTGACATCGGCCCTGCGCACAGGGAGTGTCGGCCCAGGCGGCGCCCCGGCGAGAGCGGCTGGCCTTTGGGGGAACAATGGCAAACGCGGCGCGGACCCGTCTTCCGTCCCGAGCACGCGCCCCGCGCCCGCTGGAGGCACGCTGGTTAAGCGACAGACCGACGCGTGCGTGCTGCCCGTCAATCTCTTACAGATTCTTGTACTGACGCGTACCGCCCTGCAGAACCCAAGGTCAGACCACCGACATGTCTTCGCCAGCGACAGAGGCCACGTCCGATACCGACACCAGCCCCGCTACGACCACGGGCGAATCATCCCCGACCGACACTAGAACGGCGGCCGACACGACTTCTCGCGCTACCACGGAGGACGCTCCGATTAGTGAACCGTCTACGCGCGAAACCGGCTCCGATTCAGACCCCCTCACAAGCCTGTTCCCGTCCACGGAGATGCCCACATCGACATCGACACCGCGCCCGACGAGCGAGACGTCCGAGAGCACCAGCGGGCCGTCCAGTACGTCCAGATCAGACCCGACGTCCACTTCATCGGAGGGTACTTCTTCGAGTGCTCCGCCAGAGTCAACATCATCGTTCAGCGAGATGGCGACCGACGCGCCCTCGACTACAACCAGTGGCGAGTCAAGCACTTCAACATCTCGCCCGACCTCTAGTGACCCTCCGGAGTCGAGCTCAACAGCTACGACGAGCTCTTCGGAACCGTCAAGCTCCACCTCAGAGCCGTCCACCAGCTCGCGGGAACCCTCGACCACTTCTTCAGGTGCGACATCCACCAGTGGCACCTCAACTTCCATCGGTCCCCCATCCTCGAGCACGCAAGCCTCGTCGTCGACCTCCCAATCGTCAAGTCCTCCGACATCTAGCGCACAATCGACGAGCGGGACCTCATCGGGTCCCCCATCATCAAGCTCCTCTTACCCGGGCACCTCGTCAAGCACTTTCACGTCATCGTCGCCGTCCTCCAGCGCCACGTCCGCATCTACGTCTGTTTCGTCCAGTTCATCGCTTTCCACCTCGTATTCTGAATCGCTGTCGACTTCGCTCTCGTCCACGCAATCAATATCTTATACCTCATCTACTTATTCCCCGTCTTCTTCCTTCTCTTCATCTTCAGTATACTCGCCATCTTCCTCCGACACCCCGTCTTCATCCTCGACGCGCACATCATCTCGTGAGCCCACAACGACCTCAGAACACACGACATCGACCTCGTCTCATTCATGGTCATCAACATCTACTTGGACGTCCACATATGTGACAACACACTTGTACACCAGTACCGAGGTTGTCGAGGGGGGTACACACACTGTCGCGCATACAAGTGTCAGCACAATCACGCAAACCGGCGTCCTTGGCACCAATCCTGCAGAGGACTCGCATGGGTAAGGATCACCTTTAATTTCGCTTGCACTTAGCCTGACCCTCTATCACCTAGATTTGATAAGAACACCGGTGCAATCGTCGGCGTGGCCATCGCGGCGGTGGCAGGTGTTGTGGCGGCCGCCTTGCTGCTGTTCATCGGCTGCAAACGGTACAGGAGAAAGCGCGACATGCAGTCCGCGTCCAGCTCGCGCGTTGGCCTGAACGGGTTCGCCAGTCCGCAGGGCAGCATATATCGGCGCGCACCCCTCGAGGAAGATGACGACGCGCCGCCCATGACGGAGATCGCCACTGGCGCGCTGCCCCTCCCGCTCCATGCCAGCAGCTCTGGGCACGGCGACTACCGCGATGAAGTGGACCTAGGGTCCTACGCTCACGGCAGCAGCTCGGGGCATGGCTCTGCGGTGGAGCGGCGGCCAAGCCTGTCCGCGACGTCGCACATGCCGGCGTTTGGGCAGGCTGCAGAGGCAATGGGTGCGACTGACCCTGCTGGGGCAACCCCAGGCCGTGTGTCCTTCGACCCCGGCGTGTGGATAGGCGGAAAGGAGGGCTCGGCCCCGCTGGGCTCCCCCTCGACGGAGCAGTCGTCTTCCTCGCAAGGGCACGGCTCGCACGTCGTACTCTTGCCCTACCACAGCAGCTCGGGCTCCTCCCAGGGCCACGGCTCGCACTCGTCCTCACATTCGCATAGCGCCGTCCCCGTCCGCCCCATCCTCAAGCAGCCGACCCCTCCCTCAAGCTACATCATGCACAGCGGGAAGGCAGACTGGCGGCAGAGCATGCGCGCCGAGATCGGCGACACGCACGAGCACCGCGACTCGGGCGACGCGCGCAGCTTCAAGGGCTTCCTCGGCCGCCTGCGCGGTGGGCACAACTCGTCCGCGCCCGAGATGCGCGACTCGCAGGAGGTGGTGCCGCAGACGCAGGCGCACCCCGCGGTGCGGATACCGTCGTCGCTACTGGACCCCGCACCCATCGCCCCCGGCTCGATGTCGAAAGGCAAGCGAAAGAATAAGGGGAAGACTTCGACGCCACTCCAGGTTATCGAGCCCACGCCGCTGTTGAATCCCGAGGAAGAGGCCGCCGCACGAGCGGCGAACAACGGCATGCCTTGGCCGCCTGCGACGCTGCCGCCGACTCCGATCACCGCGCTCGACGTGCAGGAAATACCTACGTTGTCGGTGGCGAACGCGCAGGAGGACGACCACGAGCATGACCCGGGAGTTATGCCGGATGGCGAGCTGGATGTAATTGCCTTCGACGACGAGGAGCACCAGCACCCGTGGGTGTCGGACCCGCACCCTTCACCAGCGGCGAGCGAGGACTCGCGACATACGGGGGAGCACCTTCTGAATCCGATGTTGAAGCGGGGAATGAACAGTAACGCGGCGGCGGAAGAGAGCATGACGAGCCTGAGGGATCACCTGGATTATTCACGACCGATTGGACATGTGAGTAGAGAACGCTCGAATCCTGTCCTCCTTCATCCAGACCTGGATCAATGACTGACTTTCTGACAGCTGGCGAACCTGCGCACATATAGCTCGCACACCTTCGCGTCCACGACGACTTCAGCGAGCCAAGACAACCGCAGCCGCCTCGAAGAGGGCGACAGATAGCACGACTAGGGAGGACGCGGTCCACTCGCGTTCTCCTGTGTGCTTTTCTGTTGACCTTGTAAATGTGGTGCTGGACTGCTCTTCGGGCGTGTACATGCGGTGCTATACGTGCGATCGCCCCCCCAGCATGTCCAGATTGTCGATCGAGGTGTTCCCTACGGGCATATCCTCTGTGACATAGCATTCACTCTTTTGTGGCATAGACGGTCGATGATGTGGTTGGTCAAAACATGGACGACGCGGTGTTTATAGGTGGTCACGATGCGGACCTCGGACGAAGGCCTCGCAACGACGTGGATGAAAGCCTCGCGACGACGTGGACGAGCGACTCGCGACGATGTGTTCAAACGACTCGCGTCGATGTGGTCGAACGACTCGCGACGATGTGTTCAAACGACTCGCGTCGATGTGGTCGAACGACTCGCGACTCTGTGGACGAACGCCATGCCGGTGTCTCCCGCCCCTTCCCCCAACAGACACTGAAAGACACTTAATTACTCACGCCCCTCGGACCTGTTCTGGATTTCGTGCTACAGATGCGCATACACTGTCGCTTCGAGGATTTCGAATTGTTCTTGCGATGTGCATGGAGGATATCCCGATATCCCTACATCCCGCCCCGAGGATATCTCTACACGCCTCAAGGACATACCTACACACCTCCCTGACTCACATCGAACGTACACGTACCGGACCCAAGGATACGGGGACTTCACGCACTTTCACGCCTACACACACGCAAAGAGGCTGTATCTGATTATTAGTGAGTTCTTTTCTCTTTCTTTGGTGCTGGGTGCTTCTGTTTCTGTTTCCTTTTTCCCTATCCCTGTTTGCGTCTTCCCCTCGTCCCTATGGCCTCCCTTCCCATCCCTGTTTGCTCCTCTTCCGATCCCATATTTGTTTGCCTCGCCCCTCACTCCTGTCAACCTACGAACCACGAAGCTGACCCGCTCCTGCAGATCTATATACCACTCCGACCGAGAGGACGTGCGTCGCGGGTGGGGTCAGGGCTCGAGGATGTCCGGTGGTAGTCGACCTAGCGCACAGCGAACGGCAGTCGACCTTGCGCTACTTGTGGCAAGTGGCCTTGCGCCACAGCGGCAGTCCACCTTTCCCGACCCTGCGCCGCGAGCGCCGCCTGACCCTGCTGCGGCCTAATTACGACCTGCGCTCGCCGTCTCTCGAGTCCCGACCGTCCCCTTCCGCGATTTACACACGCTCCCTTACCCGGTCCTTGTATATACCCGCGTCGCTCACTGTACATACCATCAGACGCGTCGGTGGATGGCTGATGGGGGTGCTAAATCGTCCTCGCTGCGAGGCCTGCGTCTGTGCCTCGTGAGTAGCCGCTTGTGGACCTCACACCCGCCTACCTTCACCCACCCCCTCGACGCGTCCTCCCCCTTCCCCATTCCCCTGTGCATGTATCATACCCAGATCCTTACTACCTAAGCTTACTGTAAGTACTTACCTCGCTATACCGAGTACTTAGATACACCTTGGTATATTCTGAGTACCTAGAAAAACCTTGCTATTCTACGTACCTAGAAACACCTACTTGTGCAAAATACGCGTTACTACCTACGGTGGTGGCATAGACGGTGGTGGTAGAATCTGATTGGTGGTTGTACGGAGACTGGTTGGTGTGGTCCAACGACCATTTGAAGCGCGCTGAAGTACATAGATTGAATAGGCTACTTGACAGTAGTGACTACGTAAATGTTACCCGCCAACCTGGCTACTGCACAAGTGTGAAAGACCTATCGACTGCTTTGAAAGCGCAGTCCAAGGACAGGTCAAACAAACGGGACAAGATCTCTATACGCTCGACGATACGCCACGACTGCGTGTGTGCTCGCATCAGCCGGGCACCTTGTACGAGCGGGGCGTGTGCCAGGACCCGAGGTCCTCCAACACATATGATGATTGCTATACAGTCGCAGTCGCGCATGACAGTCAGAGACGCGCATGAACGCATCGACGAAGTCGATGTTGACTCGTATTTGTAGCGATGTTGGCTGACTAAGCAGCGGGGAGGTCTGTGCGCTTTGAGGTCGGTTTGGCTCAGGATTCAAGAAGCTGCAGAGGCGACATGCTGGTAGGCTCTCGAGCGTTGCGTGTCCCAGTTCCTCTTCCCCACTCACCCCTCCCCTCCTTTCCCCCTCTCCCCACCCATCCCCCTCCGCCTCACCCTCCCTTCCCTTCCACTCTCCCATTCTACCTATACCTCCGATTCCGAAACAACTTCACCCCCAACCCCTTCCACCTTGCCCACGCGCCCGTGATCATCAAGCTGACGACCGCAGGGCCCAAATCGAGCTGCGTGATGGTGTAGATCCAGGCGGTGGCGAGGGGTGGGGACTGGGGGGAGAAGAGGGGGTTAGTGGGGGTGTAAAGAGACGTACAACGAGGCAGAGGGGCAGAGGGGGTGCGGAGGAGGGATGGGAGAAGGGGATGAAGGTTAGGGAGAGAGAGAGACAACGGGTGGTAGAGGTAATTAATAAGAAAAGCTAACACCTCAACTCACCTGCTGAATATTCACCAAATACCCCTTATACGCGAGCACCCACAGCAGCCTCGGGCCCGCGAACAAGGAGAGGGCGAAGAGCGCGGCTTGGGCGGGGCGGGTGGATTTGTGGCGGGTGGCTGGGTGGGGAGGGGGTTAGTGAGTTGGTTAGTTGGGGGAGGCGAAAAAATAGGGAGGCAAGGAAAGGGGGGAGAGGGCGCAAGGAGGTGGGGAGAAGGGGCGCGGGGGATGCGCCATAAGGGAACGGAGGATGACAAAAGGGCAGAGGGGTGAGGGCAAGAGACAGGAGAGGAAACAAACACGCACTGTAAAATATAAACACCGCCAAAATTGGCACCGCGCTCACGAGGCGGTCGAGGATGTCCCACAGGCGCGCCTCCTGCCCGTATTGTTGGTGGATGAGGCTGCGAGATGGGTGGGTTGGGAGGAGGGGTGAGGGGTCCAGGTGTGGGGTATGTTGAAGGCGTGCACGGTATCGGATATGGACGCGTGCATCGAACGAGACGGAGTGGCGAAAAGGAAGATGAAAAGGTCAGTGTACTGCACAAATGACGCACAACCGAGCTTCCCACTCACACATCCATCAGCACCAAGCAGAACGTGAACGGGATCAGTAAGCTCGCTGTCTGGAAGATCTCCTCGGCGAAGGGGGTGGGGTCGTTCGGGTCGGGGGTGGTGTCTGCATTAATTCGTTGGCGGAACGCGAATGGATGGTAAGAAGACTCACCTTCGGCGGCCAGCGATGCGGCGCTGGGACTCGTGAGGTGCTCGAGGGTGATTTCTTCGCCTAGAGGGAGGGGAGGGCGTTAGCTTTATCCCTCGAGGCGAGCTTTATCCCTCGAGGTGAGCTTTATCCCTCGAGGTGAGCTTTATCCCTCAAGAGAAGCTTTAGACATGGCAGCGAAAGGTATATCCATTGCCACGAGCCCAGTTGGAGGATCAGAGTGAGGATAGAACGGCTACTCACCTGGCTTGATCTCCGTCACCAACGGCGTCCCTCTCGAGCTCGACCCACCTGCGCCCTTCGGCGGCTCGAGCGGTACGCCCTTCACCAGCGGTTCTCGCGGCGCGCGGGGTGGTGCTTGGCCTGTGGCTTCTGTAGTAGCATCAGCGTCAGCTCTCTCAGTTTCGTGCACATGTTGCCGCTAGAGCCGAGAGCCACACGGCGCTAGTCGCACCGTGAGCCGCGAATCCCCCAAACCTCAATCAACAAAACCCAGCCCTTAAGCCACACACTCACCCGCCTCCGCCCTAACCTCACTCGGCCGCTTCAGCCCATCGAGGACGCCGCTCTCTTGGATCAGCCGCCACTGCTCGTCTTCGGGGATGTCGAGCGGTGGGGTGGGGTTTGGGGTGGTGGAGCCTGCGATGTAATGTCAGAGGTGGGCTAGGAATAGAGAGATGAATAAGGAGAGTGGGAGATGGTAGGGAAGCAGGGAAAGAGGGAGGTGGGAGGTGGAGGGAGGGGAGGGTGGAGGGAAGGATGAGGAGGGAGGAGGTGGAGGGAGTGGGAGAGGAAATGAATGATAGCCGCGCACCCTCTGTCTTCTGCTTCTTCCTGTTACGCGGGGCCATGGTGGGATCGTGCTAGTACAAGGTTTCGTCCAGCAGCGGTCGCGTCGTGGCGTGTCGTGTCGAGCAGCGCCTATGTCGGGTCGACGCGAGCGAGCAGTTCAGCGGGTCGGTGTGGTCGGGGGGTTGAGCCCGTCGGTCGGTGCAGCCAGAAAGCGCGATAATGAAAAGCAAGCAAAGCAGTCTCTGCGCCGTGGCGGACGATGACGAGAAGGACGGAGGCAGGCGCGCGTGCTCGGCGCGCGCAGCGAGCGGGCTATCGGACCGTGCGCTGAGGCTGCGGTAGTCGGACCGATATCCGGACGCGCCCCGATCGCCCTCGATCGCGAACTTCACTGATTGTCTCCGACGCATTCGCCAGCGTGCTCCCTACCTCTCTTTCATTCGGCCCCCCGTACCTCTCTTTCGTTCGGGCGCACCCTACCTCCCTTTTGTTCCCCCAACAACACATCCCTCAGCTCCACAAGATTTATCAGTGCTACTGCACACACATCCTTTGCGAAACGGCGGTCAGCCTCACACAATGTCCGACTCTGAGAACGACTTGATGTCTGCGCTGGAGGCGCACGGGAGGGCGTTCTTAGCATCGTTCGACTTGCCATCTACTTCTGCTGGGGGCTCCTCGAGTGGGAAGAAGGACAACAAAAGGGATAGGAAACGCAAGCGCGCGCAGGCAGATGAAGGGGATGAAGATGACGAGGAATGGGAAGAATGGCATGGGATCGGTGGAAGCGGAGGGGCCGACGAGGATGGTGCAGGCAGCGGGAATGATAGCGGAGAAAGTAGCGATGAAGACGAAGACCTTGATGAGGAAGGCAGTGGGGACGAAGACATGAATGACGACGAGTTCACGTCCGCGCAGCCCACTGTCGTGACATTCACCGATCCCTCTGCTTCAGCGCCGATGAAGGCGCCGAGTAAGGCGTTCATGGTGCGTGATGACTTTGTTAGATACTCGTCTACATACTGAACTACTTCCTATAGTCCTCCAAAGTATCAAAACTACGAACGGACGGACCCATCGCGTCCACATCCCGCAGTGCATCCAAAGCAGACGACGACGCTGACGACGAGCACACCAACGCCCAAAACGACGCGCTCCTCCACCGGCTCGTCCACACCCAACTCCTCGACCCCAATCTCTCCGACTCCAGCAAGCCCTCCGCCCGACGCACCGCCCTCCTCGGCCGGCTGCACGAGCTCGCCTCCGCCTCCGGCGCCTCTGGAAAATCCACACTCAAACAATCCCGCCCGGGCATGGGATCCAAGGTCATCAAGACCATCGAGCGCAACGCGCACGCCAAGGCCGTGAGGGAGGGGTTGCAGCGCAAACAAAAGGAGCTGGCGGCGAGGAAGGTGGAGGAGGCGAAGGAGCTGGGGACGTATCACCCGTCGTTGAAAAGGGCGCTGGGGGCGACGGATGAGGAGTTGGTGGGGAAGGAGGGCGTGAGGCGGAGGGAGAGGGGGTTGAAGATGGGGGTGGGGAAGTTTAAGGGGGGTGTTTTGAGGTTGGGGAGGGAGGATATTGCGCGGGTTGAGGGGAGGGGGGAAGGGGTGGGTGGTAGGGGAGGGAGAGGGGGTAGGGGAGGAAGGGGAAGGGGACGCGGTGGTGGGAGGGGGAAGCGAAGGTAGATGGGTGGTATGTATGGTTAGGGTAGGACGCGGTACCGTGGATTGGGAGGGCAGAGTGTACGCGAGCGATCGATGACGTAGCGTAATTACCAGAACCGTCGATCGCGTCACGACAGGCGCGCGTCTATGCAGCTCTCTAGCCCCGCACTGCATTCACTCACACCTTGACACGCACCGTCGACGAGTAGCGGTTCTTCCCTGTCTGACACGCTCGCAGCGCATCTCACGCGCTCTCAGTCCAGATACACACTGCGATCTCCCAACCCATTGCTTCAGCCACATACTGCCTGCCTCACATTGCTCAAGTAACCCATTCCACACCGCTCGACCGACCCATCGATACTTCCCTCATGAACAACGCGCCCATGGTGCAGGCCCTCGCCGATCCGCCGCCGCCTGGGCCTGACCCTCGTCCTAGGGCCGAGCGGGGTCCGTGTCTGATTGCGAGGCTGCCGTCTGCTGGTGAGTGCGATGTGTGTGGGTTGGCGGCGCGATAGGCGCCGTGTAGTGTCTGCCTTGTTAGGCGCCGCACGACGCGCGCAACGCATACCCTGTCCTTGCGCACTTTTGACGCCTCCCCCAGCCGTCCTCGCCCGCGAAGCTCGTGAACGCGTCTCCGGCCTCGAATGCAGGCGCTCAGACGAGGTCGAGCGCCTAGTCGAAGATGCCCTCGAGGACGCCCTCGACGCGCCTACCTCGCCCACCTCCTCGACCGTCGACCAACCCTCCTCCCCCCAAACCGACGAAGCCCCTCCCAGCCCCTCCGTCCGCACCCCCGTCACCGCGCTCAGGGCCCTCTTTCGTATGGGCGTTTCCGCCGCTGCACCCAAGCCTACGAATACGCACGCGCCGACGAATAGGGTACCTGAGCCGTATGAGGTGCTGAGGGCGATTGAGAGGGGGGACGAGATGTACTTGATGGATGTGAGGGATCGCGCGTTCCATGTGAGTGGGGTGTACTGTGTGGTCTGAGACCGGCGCTAATCTGACTTCCCCTCTCACGCCCTTCCTGTCCTCCCTTCCTCACCCCTCGCCCTTCGCCCCTCCCCTCCCTTTTCCTTCCCCCCTCGCGCCCTTCCTGTCCTCTCTCGTCCCCTCCCCTTCCTCACTCGCCCCTCCCTCCTCTTCCCTCCCTCCCTCCTCCTCCCTCCCTCCCCTCCCCTTCTCCCTTTCACCCCTCCCCTCCTTTCCCCTTCCCTTCCCACCCCTTTACGCCTCGCCTTTCCTCCATCACCTCCCCTCCCCCTCCCTTCTTCCCCTTCTCCTATGTTCCCTCCTCCCACGCTCTTCACCTACCGCCTATCGCACTGTCGTCAATGCATATGTACTGCAACGCCACCCCCCTCCCCCAGCTCCTCCTCACCACCCGCGCCGGCGACCCGCCGCTCCTGCACGCCCTGCGCATCGGGAAGAGCCACCGGTCGATCGCGCTTTTGTTGGTGGGCGCGTTTTCGAGGTGAGGGATTATCAATTTCGGTCTGTTTGGGGGCATAATGGTAGGGGGTGGAGGAGAAAAGGAGGGGAGGCGAAGGGTAGGGCAAGGGGGAAGGAGAGGCGTGGGGCATAGATGCGCAAGCAGAGGGGGACGCAAGAGGGAGGCGAGAGGGCATGGTTGCGGAGAGCGCTGACGCACCACCGCCCACAGATACATCAACAACCTCGAGGAAGACGAGATGTCGAAGAAGGGGACGAGGGGGGTGTTGAAGGCGTTGCGTGAGTGGTGCCTTCTCTCGTCTCCCTTCGCCGCCCTCCGCCTTCTTTCTCGTCCTCCCTCTTCCCCCATCTACCCTCGCCCATTACCTGCCGCATCCCTTCTCTCCCTTCCCTCCCTCCCTAAACTCGCACCCAAACCCATAAACTCACACCCACCCACCCACCCCCTCCACCGTCCATTTCATCAAAACTAACCCCCCCCCCACCCCCCCAGGCACGAACCTCAAACTGGCCATCGACCACGACCTGGCGCGCGACCGGAGCGACCTGGCGGCGAGCTTTATGCAGGTGCTGGTGATGAGTGAGGGTGAGTGAGGGTGGTGTGGTTTGTGGTTTGTGGTTTTGTGTGGTGGTGGTGGGTGAAGGGTGTGAGAAAGAAAGGAATGGGGGAGGGAGGGGGTAGGGGCAAGGGGTGGGGAGAGGGGGAGGCTGTTTGTCGTTTTTTTGTAAAAGAAAGGGAAGGGGTGGGGGAGGTTGGGGAGGGGATGGAAAGGGGGGTGTTCTTTTCGTCGACGAGGGGGTGTTCTTGTTTCCATTCTCCCCTTACCATTCTCCCCTGCATTCGTCGAGGTCGGCCGTGTTCTACCTTCCCCCTCACCTCATGCCCTTTTCTCCCCCCTCCTTCCTCCTCGCCCCACCCGCCCCTCCTCCTTTCTTCCTCCCCTTTCCACACCGCGCTCCTCCTCCCCACCTGAAAACCGCCAAACTGACTCCCACCCCCAGGCGAGCGCTGGGTAGCGGCACAAGCAGAAGCGGTCGGACGCGAGTTGAGGGTCGCCGTGGATCGGTCGGGGGAGGGGAGGCCGCTGGGGCGGTTGGCGAATGCCTCGAATCCTCACGGACCAGGACAAAGCTCGGACGATGATGTTGCGGAGGACGGCACGGACGTCGGCGACGGGAGCGAGGGGGAGTACGACGAGGACGCCGCACGGAGGCGGGCGTTGTCTTCGCCCTCAACCCGATCAACCCAACGGATAAGGACAGCGTCGGTCGCCACACTCCCCTCCGCCCCCTCGCACCATCGGACGCGGACGATGTCCTCCTTATCATCCGGGGGCCGCCCCTCGACTTCGTCGACAAGGTCATCACTCTCAACCTCCCCCACCGCCTCAACATCTCCTACCCACGTCCGCACACGTACATCATCAGTCGCTTCCGCCCACCCTTCGACACCTTCGTCAAGGCCCTCCCACCACCATGCGCACGAACCCCCCACCCCCACCCAAATCGCCGCCGGCCACCCCGTCGCCACCGCGCGCGCGGCGGTGCGGCGGTTTGCCACCCGGGAGCTGGGGAGGGCGGAGCTGATTGCGAGTTTGGAGGATTAGTGAGTGGGAGGGTGTTTTGTTTATCTGTCTGCGCGGGGACGTCGGTGAGGGAATGGGCTGCTTTCTTGCCAACCTCACAACGCTCCCCCTCGCCTCCCTCCCGCGCTCATCCACTCTCCCTCCCTCCCGCGCTCATCCACTCTCCCTCCCTCCCGCGCTCATCCACTTCCCCCCCCCTCCCGCGCTCATCCACTTCCCCCCCCTCCCGCGCTCATCCACTCCCCCTCTCGTACTCCATCCCTTCTGCATAGAGAAGATACACCCGTAACAAGCGCTGACTCGCCCACCCCACCTCACCCTTCCGCTCGCTAACCCCCCCCCCCCCACCCAGCATCGGCAACGCGACCGTCGACCTGCTCCTCCTCGGCGCGTGGGGGCTCGCGCGCGAGGTCGTGGGCGGGGAGGGGATTCCGGTGAGTGGGGCGTGTTGTTTGGGATGTGTTGGGTTGAGGGTTGCAAAGAGGAAAAGGGGGTGGGGAGAAGAAGGGAAGGGGGGAGCCAGGGTGTCAACGTCGGAGAAGTGCGAGGGCCCAGCGCGTGGTCGTCTGGCGCATGACATGGATATCATCCGGCGCATGACATTGACAAGGATATCATTCGGCGCATGACAAGGATATCATCCGGCGTATGGCGCGAAACTTTACCGACACTTTCCCCCAGACCTCCTACTTCGCCCGCGACGACCGCACGTACCGCGTCTTCTGCGAGCGGCTCGACGAGCTTGGGATCGGTGGGGAGGAGGGGGTGGGGGAGGAGGACGACTCCCCCGAGACGAATGGTGCGACAACGGCAGTCAGAGGTACGCTCGATTTCGCCCCTCGCCTAGTCTCGTAAACCATCCTCCTCGCCCCCCTGCGCCCCTCCCTGTCTGCTGGAGGGGGCGAAGAGCTTTCTCATGCCCCCCCAACACCACCACCACCACATGCTGACGCCCCTTCCCCTAGCCCCCAAACCCCCACCCCCATCTCGACCCAACACCACGCTCTCATCACGCACATCTACAAACAACCCAAACCGCGCCGCGCACAAGCTCCCGCGCAAGCTCAGGTGGCAGCTGAGGGTCCTGCGCGCCGCGGTGGGCGGGCGGAAGACGACGTATCGGGTGAGTGGGGGAGGTATTTGTTTTTTGACGTGAGGAAGTACAGAGGGTCCTGTTTTGGTTGAGAGATGATGTGGAGGGGGAGAGGGGAGAGGGGGGAGGGGGGTTGAAGGGGGAGAGGGGGCGACGGAGGGGGAGGGGGAGAGGGGCGCCAGGAAGGGGGATGGGGATGGGGGGCGCCTGGAAGTCGGATGGGGGGGGGAGAAGCAGAACAGGGATGAGAAGGTCGACGCTAACGCATCCAACAGACGAAGGTCGAACTTCTGGAGGCGGAGCTGGATGGTAAGTAGGTGGATGGAAAGGGAGGGAGGACAAGGGGCGCTAGGGCTCTGATACGAAGGTACGAACTCACGACACTGAGGTTTCCTGCTCTGCGCACTTGGACGGACTTGTACACCATGGGGGATATTTATCTTGGATCTGTATTCTACATCGCTGTGTACTCTTTTTCCCTATGAAATTATCTTGCTCGAAAGCTGACATGCCCTTGCGCCCGAATTGTCTGAAAGGGCTGAGCGAAGGAAGGATGTCACCCAGGGCCCAGGCCAACGACCTCGATTTTGCTTAGTCATCAAAAGGGACCTCTCCTTTGCTTAGTCAGCCAAATCGACCTCAGGTCTGCTTACTAAGCCGACCGGACCTCAAATGCTTTTTTTTT
>JAMQCK010000379.1:0-25379 GCA_024196135.1 Pleurotus ostreatus/Saccharomyces cerevisiae fusant | reverse complement strand
CGCCATATCCTAGGTGATCCGGAGCAGGACATGCCACAATTACCTACACATCCACCCGACTTCACGCCCACTGGTCGCTACACGGCAGAGCGTCGGGAACAATCGCATAAATTACATGGCGACGTGCTCAACCTCGAGGAATACAAGGTCTTCGATTGGATGATGTGCGTACACAATAAAACCTTCGCCTGGAATGACGAGCAGCGAGGAAGTTTCCGAGAGGACTTCTTTCCTCCGGTCTCTATTCCGGTCGTACCCCACAAACCTTGGGTCGAGCGTAATATTCCGATCCCGCCTGGATTGTATGAGGAAACTAGGTAACTGGCCCTAGGGCATGTACGAGACCTGCGATAGTTAGTTTCAATTGAATCCATTGTTCTCACATACGAGAGTGTCACAACGGTGTTAAATGAATTTGATAGATATAAATTGAAGCAAGGGAAGGTATCCAACATGTGATACTCTACGTGTGCTACAACCCAGGAGAACTACGTATCAACCTCAGCGGCGAAGTCGGCGGGCATGTCACGGGGGCGACGCGGTTGCACGAAGGGTGCATCAGAAGGCGGAGGATCGGGCGCTTGTGACGCATGTAAGGAGACGGCACTGGTGAATGACAGGAAATAGATCGCGGGTCGAGCGATGATACAATTGCGGAGTCCGCGATGATGGTGCCCGCGAGTCGACACGGCCGCTTCACAGCACGTAAGCGGTGGGGCGAGGCGACCCACATCTGCGTTGAAGATTCTGTTAAGCGCAAGGTCGACGTGAGCATGTACAGAAGTGTGATACGATAAGTACGCACCCATTTATCACGAGCTACGGTCAGCAAAGTGATCGCCACCAGTATGGCAGGCTAACGAGGTGTCCACATCCCCAGATAAGCCATCCCGACGATTAGCTTGTCGAGACTGCAGGGTTCTGTGGTCACCATGTCAGCGCGTGGAAGGTCGCGAGGCGGACCTGAAGTGAAGCACAGCAAGAATGGGTGGGGAGGCGGGGAGAAGTCGGGAGACGGGGAGAAGTCGGGAGACGGGGAGAAGTCGGGAGGCGGGCGATGGAGGTAGGGACCGTCGACCATAATGGCGCACAAACTTACCGAAAACCAAAGCACGATGAAGGGAGGAGCGGCGGGTACCAAGACCGCCTAGAGGGCATGTAGGGCTGCCGTCAGGGAGCCAGTGACGGGGTAGCGTTCGTTGTCTTTGCTATGCCATGGCGATCGGAGCTGAAAAGAGGGCGTGAGATTAGGACAACGGAGATGGACGATGTCGCGCACCGAGGAGGCGAGATCGTGTACTGTTAACCGGTGAATTCGCGCGCGTAACTATCCATGTCTCGCTACTGCGGAGGTGGCATTGGCGAGAAACGCGCGCGGGTTTTCCCCGTAACGATCGTGAGCCGTAGAACGCAGGCAGCCGGTGAGGCGTCTTGAAACAGCGCGGCCGACAGACGAAGGTGAGCGTCGTGGTCGCGAGGCAAGGGACAGGAAGGGACGGACTACGGGCGTGCGAGGGACATGGCAGATGACGGATGAAAGGAAGCGCAATGCAATTTTTCTTTGTGATCAGCTTATATAATCACTATCCCACGAACAGATTAGGAAAGAATTTCCAAGCGTCCCGCCTGGAAATGCTTTCGACGACGGACGGAGTTCAATAGGACTAGGTAAGGTCATATACATAGCATGGATGATCATATGTAGCCTATAAGAAGGGGCACCCGCCCGATCACGTCCGCATGCGCTTCAGAGGAGGTTGGTCGTCCGACAAGGAGGAGACGGACCAAGATGATTGGGTATCGTCGCTGTCGTATAAAATCTGTATATATGTCAGCATGAGATGGAAGAACGAGGAAGAGGGGCGTACATCATCCTGATCAGAGACATAATCCGCATCATCGTAGGCGTTATCACCAGTGTGAGCACCGGAGTAGAAACTGCCATCGAGGCCCAAGAGGCGATTCTGCTCAAACGTTAGCACAGAACGTGGCCTTGAGGTTGAAAGAAGGATTACCTGCGTACTGCTATGCTCGTCGCTGCCTGCTCCGATTGAACCATCGAGCGAGCCTCCAGCCTCAGACGACGCATCGGCGCCAGCGAGGCCGTCCTAAGCAGACATCAACGACGGAACTACTAGCGGAGGGTTGGGCGCGTACTTCTGGAATGTACTCGGCGTTTGTAATGGAGGCTTCGGAGTTCGAACTGCCGTCTGTCGGCGGGGGCGACGTTGAACTGTCGCCAATTGTGAGGGTGTTCTGGTAGGAGCGTCAGTAACGTGTGCAAGCAGGGGTGGGTGGAAGTACAAGGGCATCGTGGACGACATCATCGTCACCGGGTTTAGAAGCGCGAGGCGAATCAGTGTTGGCGGCGGCCAGGGAGGGGCCCTCCGCGGCAGGCTCCGCCGCAACGCCGGTCTGTGGGGAGGTCGTATTCGCATCCTGTGGCTCATCTTCGGGCTGAATGTGCTGTCCTGAGCATGCACCGCAGATGGGAGGACATAAGGAGTCATACCTCGGGGTCCGCTTCTTCGACTAGTCTTGCGCAGGGGGCGGTCACAACAGGGAGGCGGGAAGGACGATGCACATCCCACTCCGGCATGAACGTGGTGTCGGTGACGCAAGGAGGTCTAAAAACGAACAACATATCCCTAGCACTGAGTAGGATAGACCTCAGAACATCCTCATCGGTCTGCCTACAAACGAAGTGTGAGCGCGAGCCGAGGGCGACGGCGTTGCCGCTACGCACCTTATAAACCTGGGCTGATTGCGCATCAGCTCAAGCATGAATGCTCCAAGGAGGTCACAGTCAGCGAAGGTTCGATTTTGAGGCCACCAATTGTTGCCGATGTAGCTAGCGCTCTCGATACGCGGCATAATCCACCAGTTGCAACGACCGGCCCAGCGCAGCTCCCAGGAGTTGAACAAGAACGTATCGAGGAAGCGCGAAGGGCTTAAGGCAACATGAGTGGCGCTTAGAAGAACGAGCAAGTGCAACGTACCGATCGTCAAGGTCAATGGTCCAGGTGTTGATGTCGCCAACGAATCGGATGGGCGCATTTACCTCTTCTCCAAGTTCCCGACGCAGCCTCCCCGAAGCCGAGGACTCCATCGTCCAGCCCCGCCTCTTGTACGTGTCGACATGGTTGTTGTGGCGGAAGCAGACGCCAACGGAACGAATGAAGGTGTTGCGGGGATAGAGGCTGTAGGCGGCGCGGAAGGTAATCGCGTTCATTGTCGGGGCTGCAAGTATGAAGGTCAGTCGGTGTCCACGCGGCGGGTATAGACCACGTACTGGAGTGAAAGGAGAGAATGGTATCCATAGCGCTGAAGTCGGGGATGATCACTCGAATGACGGTGGAGCCGCGAACGAAAGACAGGACGTCGAGAATGGTATTGGGAAGAGCGCTGAGGTATTGATCGCGGAAAGTGTAGCGAAGACGGGCGTACTTCACTGCAGACACCGTGCTGTTCTCTTGAGTGGGGCGGGGCGCATAGGCGTACCCCAAAGTCCGGATGAATGCAAATAGCTCCGCGGAATGGCTCCATTCGACGACGAGGTCGAGGTCGGCGTCGCCCACGGAAGTGCGCGCGAAGAAGTGGACGACGACGGAGCCGGTTATGACGGTCCCCGTACGACGCATGACCTCGCGGAAGGAACGCACGTCGTCCTCCGCCATAAACTTGACAAGGGAATGCCGAATCTGAAAGGCCTGCCGTCCGTACGTGGCCGCGGAGCGACGGGTATCTCTAGACGCCTGGCTGTAGCTGATCAGGTCCTTGGTGTCCAAGCACGAGCAAATGGGGACGTCGCATGGATCCGGTCTGTGGTGTGCGCAGTAAGGAAGGGTAGGCGCAGAGCGGGCGCAGGCTCACAAGATCATCGTGAAGGCGATATATGAAGAAGGATTCTCGAAGAGGGGTGAGGGTCGACGGGCGGGAAGAGGGCGGAGAGCAAGGGACGTACCGGAAAGCTCAATTTTATTTGCCCTCGACAGGGGGAAGGCCGATAGATGAAGACCGCAAAGCCGAAAATTCAAATATCGGGGGATGGTACGCCCCAGCTGCCATATGGAAGTCTGATGGTCCGCACGCACGGAACGCGCAGGAGCAGTGAGATCTGTTGCCAGATATGGAAAAGGTCCCGAGTGCCTGGTCGTCGTAGACGGCGACAGACAAGGGGTTTGCGGACGGGATAAGCCTTGCATTATTTACCGATTATTCGATTGAAAGAGGACAGCGCGAGGAGCGTAAGAAACAACGACGCATGTGGGACGGGTGGACTACATGGATGCGTATCACAAGCCAGACTTACCACGTTGCAACGCCACAAAAAGCAACTCCAAACAACACCACACCTCACACGCGGGCGCACACTTGCAGGTGGCTGCCATTGCAAACACTATCTAATACCACAACCACGCTCCCCTCGCATGATATTACTCGCTTATCACTTTCTCGTAGACTACGACGACCGCTTCCTTTACATCGCCGTTCCTTGCGCGCCAGCACCCCAAGTCTTCTGGAGTTACTCTCGCAAGTTCTGCCTCCTTCTCGCAAACTTCCCCGTTGACCATGCCGTCATGTCTGTATAAGGTGCCGCTGATGTCTACGGTTCGGCAGGTGAAGTGGTTCTGACCTCCATAGACGACGCCCCGCAACCTCATAGCAGTGCCATTGTAATCGAGGACGTGCGAGATCACGAGATGCTCATCGGCGCGATCCAAGCAGAGTAGGTCCGGAACGACACTCGCGGTGACTTCGGGAACTGTTGAAGAACCGCAGGATAAGCAGCTAAGGCGCCGGCTTCTGCCCTTCAATACTAGCGATAGCCAGTCGGCGATCGTGAACCTCTGGCGGTCGCGCCCGCGCAGCAAGTTTTGCGCGTACAGTGAGTGACATTGACTGAGTGCGACGCTACCCTCGCCCCTCACTGATCCACATGAAGTACATCGTAACCTTCTAGTAGCAAGAGTGCGTGTGCTCATCACGGCGGCCGCCAATCGTGAAGCTGAGGCGGGGCGACTTCCGTAGGGAAACGACACCGCGTCGTGTTCATGCAGCAGCGCTCGAACTTTGTCTCTTGTGGTCACCCACTCTATTTCGGGACGACGAGCGAACTCGGACCATAATCGTGTGAGTTCCTTCGCATATATACTACTCCCGGACATAGAAGGACCCCATCTCGCAGGGTTACCCGTCCATATGCTGTGTAGGATGGTGAATAGCGAGTCATACGGGCAACTCCAGTCCGTGGCATCCCACCTATAGCCTCTAGGCGCGGGTCGCGTATCGACGGCGAAAGAACTAGTACGTGGTTGCTTAGCCGAGGGGCGCACTTCCGCGTCTCCTTCATCATCGTCCCGATTTTTGCGTTTCTTACGCTGACCGGCCTTAGGTTTTGCTTCATCCGTGGTCTCCACCTCTGCGAATTGCCATTGCTGGCGGCCGAACTCGTCGTGTATATCCTCCCATTCGTCCTCTGACTGCCAGCGGAGGGCTCTATGCAACGTCGGCAGCTCATACCCTTCACCTCTCCAGTCCAGGAATGACCGAATCAACTGGTTCCTTGTGTCCCCGACGACGTGCTCAGGGAGTTCACCGACGTATCGCAGGCGAGTAATCTCGTTGAGCAATTCAAGGTTTCGGAACTCCCTCTTTAACTGAACGTCCAATCCCTTTTGTAGCAATGTGCCGCTGAATGATGATACGATGGCAGTTCCCGAGGCGGACGAGCTGCGCGACAGAGCGGTGTAGTAAGCCTGGTGTGATCTAGAGTTCTCAAGATTAACAACGTTTATAGGCCTCGTCTTGCCCTGAGACGCATAGTCAGTCATCGAGAAGTTGAGCAACACAGGAATTTGCACGCGCTCGATGCTGACCGTCTGATCGTTAGGAAGCTGGCACCGGACGGTCTCCTTTTGTGGCGATAAAGGTACTACGTTCTCTTCCAGCCCTTCTATCTTGATATTCTTGGGAGGATTTACAAGCTTCACGTATAGGACGTCCAGAATGCGCTGCTTCTGCTCCCCCATGGAAGCCGTCCAGTCGTACACAACGGCTTCTTGACCTTTTGTCATACATAACTCCGTAGCAATGTTATTGCGTATCATCACGGGCATGCCCTTGCAGATATCGAGTCTGCCCGCTACGTGACCCGTGAAACAAGGTAAGGATTCCCAGAGAACCTTTTGCATTTCGTCGCTCAATCCAGTACCTGCGCGTGCGCTCCGCTTAGATCGTCCCTTCTTTCTCTTCTTAGCAGGGATTTCGTCTTCTGCCGACCTGCGGTCGATGGAGTAGAACGAGGTAAGTTGTTGATCTGTCTCCTCGGCGAATCTTCTCGCTCCCAAATCGTTGAAGGCATCTTTTTCAGAATTTCTCGCGGTTATGATGGACACATTGCGGAAGATCGCATCGCTCAGCTTCGGTGCCAACGGACCATTACCGACTACACGGCTGAGCAGGAACTCAATGTCGTCCTTTGTGCAAGCGGCATACCGCATATTAGCGAGCGCGCGCGCCATCGCTCTGTCGTCAGGTGTGGCTTTCTTCATCCGCATATTCTCAGAGAGGATAACGACCGTGGTGACCTGATGCCACATAGCTTTACCGATGATGTTCATCTGCACTGCAAGGGACATTCGCTTTCGCTCGACATCTGTTTGAACTTTCCTATCATACAACCTTGGCCCCTGGACGGGGGGTAATTGCGCGAAGTCCCCGGCGAAGATCATGTTCATACCACCGAAAGGTAAGTCGTGCCGTCCTATTGCCTTCGCCAGATGGGCGCTAATGCGGTACATATCTCCGCAGTTGAGCATGGATATTTCATCAATGAAGATATATTCAACTCCCTTCAGTCGCTCGTTGATGTTTCGTACGCCAGACCCGTCAAGACCCGCGCCGCCTCCGTGGTTCGAGCCCCAACCCATCCCTAGGACTGAATGGTACGTGAAGCCATTCAACAACGCGGCAGCAGTACCTGTAGGGGCTAATATTATGAATCTATGTTCCTCCCCGCGTCTCTTGAAGAACTCGACAAGAGCGCGGATGACAGTCGATTTTCCTGTTCCGCCCATACCGCCTAGGAACATGCGCATCGGGTGGGCTTGTAGGCCGCCTGCATGGTGAGCGATTAGCGCGAATGCTCTGCGCTGATCATTGTTCAGTTTAAATTCGCGCGCGATGTCCTCTATCAATGTCTTAAGGTCTGGCTTATCATCTGCGTACTCCTTCGTGAAATAAGATGCAGGTAGTACAGATACCCCCGTCTCATGCTCGCCGCCGCTGACAGAATCGCATGCAGTAGTGGTTCTTTTTGCCACGGGTTTGGACCTAAGCTTATCTTGAAAGATTGAATCTTTCAGATTCCGTATGTACGTTGCCCACTCCGACCCTCTACGTGTATGGTTAACTTCACCACATAGATCGTCAATGCGCGTGGATCCTGGTACGCGCTGGGTCCAACCTGACGTTCCGGCGTGGCTTTTGGTCTGCTCTATGACCTGGTATGTCCTATTCCACTGTGGCCCCGTCTCACCATCCGCAGGTGCATCGTATTCTAGATCCTCGCCGTAGGTTCCATGAAAATCGGCACCATCATCGTCAGAATCTTCTTCTATTCTGAAGTTGACCGCACCGACGCGCCTCTTCTTCTTCAGCTCGTTCCGATAGTCGTCGCGAGCGTCGGCACATTCGTATCGCAGGTTGAAGTTCTCCATCAACTGCAACTGTCTCTCCCCGAAGTTGTACCGTCGGAATGCACTGTCCCAGTTGTACCCGTCGTCCTTCAGGTCGCGCCCTCGCCTCCACG
The DNA here is from genome assembly GCA_024196135.1 of Pleurotus ostreatus/Saccharomyces cerevisiae fusant. NCBI lineage: Eukaryota > Fungi > Pleurotus ostreatus/Saccharomyces cerevisiae fusant. The sequence goes on along the minus strand of JAMQCK010000379.1, from coordinate 17,566 downwards.
GTCGGAATAAGGTGAGCATAGTCGCACAATAGTACTCGCGGTCCCCTTGATCACTCCTAGGAATAGCGCCTCCGACGAAGTTTGGCACGATGTAGTCTCGCTTAGAAGAGTCGCACCATACGTGATGAGAGTTGTGTTGAGGGTGGGTGTCGATAAAGGATTCGTAGGGCGGGTTCCGATTAATTGCCATAGGGGACTTCTGCTCGCCGTCCATAAGGTCGACCGCCTTCGGGATCCTATCTAGCTCGGTGAGCACTTCCGGTTCTTTTGCACGCGCGTCATCCCCGGTGCCCCCTTCGGGCGCGTCGCCGTGCTCGGGATCCTCTCCTTTGTCTTCCATGAACTTCTTGAGCTGATTTGGGGTTCGTTTAGCCTTCTTCGCGCACTGCACCCATTCGAACAACGAGTAATTCTCGTACTTCAATGGACGATGTATGTAATCGTCCACTATTGAGGTGCCGATTACCTGACCGTCTTCCTTTCGAAGCACCAGTTTCTCCTCGAATTTGCCAGCGGTAGACGAATCGGGCCAATCGTCCAAGACACGGTTCACGTAGCTCTTCCACCAAAATACGACGGATTCGTGGCTTTTGTAATGGTCAGGCATCCCCAGTATGTACGAAGCTGCCATGGGACTGCCGATTTCCATCCTCGGTGCCAGTGCGTTCACCATTTGCATCATGAGTCTCCTTGCGCTAGCGCCGTCCTTCTTAGACCCCTCAAATACTGGTGCCGCTCTCTCGAATACAGATTTTATGCAAGACATTATATGGTACGTCTTTAGCGAGCACTTGGTGATGTAATCTGAGACGTACAGGACGACTGCCTTCATCGACGTTCCGGACTGCAAGCTCGTGGTGTCCGAGTTGCTTCTCGTAAGATACGTGATCACTGGCGTCACGCAGTTCATCATGACCTCCCTCTTGACCAGGTGAATTGCTCCCGTCGCTCTATCGACATAAGACTTACTGACAAAATCTCTGGGGAAGCGCGCTTCGCATACGCCATCGTCAGCCTTACAGCCTTTTATACCCTCAAGCGGGTCTTTCCTGCCTTGTGCGGTCGCCCTGGCGGCTCTGGCGCCACGCTTTCGTATGCAACGGTGTATCTGCACGCGCAAAATCAAATCGTCTACCGTTGCTTTAAAGGACGCCCACCACGAGAGCCGTTTGGTCTCGCAATCGCACGCTTTGCGCTTACAAGAGCACGGTGGCGGCGGCGGCACAGGAAGCGTCTGAGTTGGATCTTCGTATGTTGACTGTGAGTCTTTGCCACCGTCTTGAACGTGCGCATCGCCCGCGTCACGACTATCGCCTCCAAACAATTGATGCACGTCGTCCTCCCCGATTACCCTAGGTCTGAACGGCACGCGCGCCCGTACAGTGTCGATATCTCCTGTCAAGAATTGTCCTGTTTGCATCTCCTCCAAGTAGCGTATCATCTCCTTCTCGAATACGCTGTCCCCGGCCATTAATCTATCTCTTATAGTTTGTGGCGAAGGCGCCCCTCGGATCCACACCATGGAGTGAAGGTGAAGCGTGAGGCGCCCCTGCTGCTCTACAGCCGCATAGTACGCCGAGGTGGGACCATATAGGCCGCGGTGAGAAGACCCAACGCCAAGTACGTGCTTAATAAACGCTTTAACCATCACGTTGAAGAATCGAGCAGCAGCAACAGGATTGCGAGCGACCAGTTCGCTCCTCTCTTTCCAGCTTCGGATCTCGGGCTTGAACTCCAGATCGTGGTCTGCGAAATAGAGCGCGATGGGATGGCTGCTGTCTGAGGGAGACAGGGTGATGAACCAAGAAGGTGCGCCAATGAAGTTGATTAACGACCATATCTCATTCCGCATGTACTTCTTCGCGGTAACAGATCCCTGTACGTGGCCGCCGATATAATCAAGACTCTTGATGACCTCAAAGCATACTCTTTCGTCCTCTGTCTCCGCTAGTACGATCTCCCCTTCCTCGAGCCTCTTCGATAGCTGACCGAGTACGTGAAGATTGAGGCTTGACAGCTTATGAATAATGCGGGGAAAATCCGCACGCTTGACGAGAATGTTGCTAGCTGTGGCGCTCGCAGCTATTTGCTCGTGATTGAAGGCTATCATGGTGAAGTATAGATCGTCTTGAAACCGCTTGTCGTGGTACATAAGAAGATGACGTTTGTGCGCGATTGGGGATAGCGAACCTTTACCTTGCAGATGCATGCCAATCCCGCCGAGACCGTAAGGGAATAACCAAGGAAACATTGCAGGATACGCCTTTGGATTGTCGAACATCCCTTCCGGTTTTTCCGCGTGGCCGACGCCGAGAACGGAGCGCCCTTTCTGTAAGTGTTCTAGCGCAGCGGACTTCAGCTGATTGATAGTCATTTGCGAATACTTCTCCGCTGTCAAGCCGTGAACCACAAAAGGGCAACGCCCTTCGTCTGGTGCATCCACGTCCTCGTTCGCCATGCTCGTTGCGGTCGCTTCTTGAATTGTATCGTCATCGCTCAACTGCTTGTACTCCCAGACTAAAGGGTCTTCGACTCGGTAGCTATCGATATTCTCTTGTGATATCTCGACATCGTGGTATGAAGGATTATTCGGACACAGCCAACGAAGGGCAGCCTCAACAACGTCCAGTCTCATCAGCATTGGGGTTCTCTTGAACTCCTCGGGCGTAGGTCGCGCCGTCCCCAAAAACGTGAAAGCTATCACCTCGTTCAGCTCGTCCTTATGCGGCGGCAGGACTCTGCATACCTGAGGTATCGGACTGGAGAACATCACGGCGTTAGCGATCATCTTCCCTCTTCCCGAGCGAACCCGCACGACGGCACGATTATGTCGGACTTTACTTATCATTTGCATCTCGGCGTAAGAAAGGCCTTTTAGCACATCCGGAACCTCTCCTAACCACAAGCCGTTCGCTAGAGCCATAAGTGGCCTTCTACCGAAAGCGAGCGCGTCGTAACAGGTAATACATATGCGGTCGCAACCCTCTGCGAGCACAGGACCGTCAATTCTGCGGATGGGCGCATTCAATGAGCGACGCTCCAGCCGCGTTGCGTGGGGTTCTATCAACAAAGACATGTCAATCTTCCTGTCCTTCGCTGACCTAGAGGACGCACGATTACACAAGCTGCCGCAACATGCACATCCGACCTCTTCGAGGGCCTCCCGAGAGGTATCATTGCAAAATCCCCGAATGATTTCCTCCACCAGATCGCCAGGTACTGCCTCGGGTGGAAATGTCGCGGATTCATTGTCGTCTGAACTCACCGCGGGCCTGTGATTCGCAGCCTTCGCCTTGGAGCGCTTGTTGTAGTCCTGTTTGTTGCGTTCAGCTCGCGTGAGTACTCTCTTGAATATACCAACTGTCGGTTTCGCCGAGCACTTCTCGGAGCATTCGTGCAAGCTGAACGCAAGACGGCCTTCACCTACGTCTGAAAATCCACTCCATTCGACGTCGTGGTGCAAACTCGCTGCCTTAAGCTGCTTCTGGGTCATGTACCACACTGCATTGACGAACGGAATGTCCGCGACAACGAGCTTTTCCTTGCGCGCGCGCGTTGTAAGGGTTTCTTTCTCACCATACGCCACAAGAGTGAACTCAGTTGTATTGTCGAATTCATGACCACGCTCGCCGAGTACGTACTTCTGTAGAACATCCCAACTGACACGACTGCTGGGCCCACCGCCCAACACGAACTTCATCGTCCGCTGGAACGCGCGTCTGCCCAGAGGGCGGCAGCTATCCGCCGGCACGCAAGGTGGTCTAGCGTGCGGGTCCATGAAAGGGTACGCGATAGTCAATGCAGGAGCGATCAGCATCGTGTGGTACGGCAGTAAAAGGATGAAACACGAACCCTTCTGTGTCAAATCGTAGTCGAGGATAGCGGGCCCGTGTCTGAATCCAGCCCTATACGCCGCGTAGTCCCATCGACGCATCTGGTTACGATGAAGCTCCGCATTCACGGCGTCTGCATTGGTGGTCAGCGTAAGAACGCTGTGCAGAAGGACATCCTGGCCAATGAATCGCCGTGTCCAATTGCTACGAACAGTGTCTTCAGGTCGAATTTGAGGATATGTATGTGTTCGCTGTAGACGTACGATGAGCCTTTGACTTTCTTCTGATAGGAAGAAGAATGGAATCTCTGGGATATAACGGTGGTACGGAAGTGGACCGAAGACAGAATGATGTCGAGAGGTTCTCGGGAGCGTGTGCGCCACGGATGGGGGGGGATTGTACAACACACGGGGTGCATTAGGGAATACGTAAGGGGCATATAGACCATAGTAGAGGCATGATAGAGGGCCGAGTTCGGATGTGGAGGTGTTAGAAATGATGTTGAAGTGGCTGCGCGCGTGCAGTGACGAAGCCTGCCCGCGAAGGATGTATAGCGGGGGCGACAGGGTATGCACATCTACAAGGATAACCGTAGATGGCGACGAGTAGAGCGTACCGTTGGAGATTAACGGCCGCGACGAAGATAGCGAACCGTTGGAGAGTAACGGAAGCGACGAGGATAGCAAGCTGTCGTCTCCCGACGACAGCCGCGACGCGGTTGGTGTATGTCCCAGTACAGGAGTGGCGCCACAAAAGCTCGGGAAAGAGAGCTTGGGCGTGTACTGGTTCGTGCACCCGGAGCATGCCGACGACAATTCTGCGTCGACGCGATATCGCCCAGGCGCTACGGTGCTGTCCATCAAGTTTAGTGCCATTCACAAGGTCTGAAGGGCGACGCAACGCACCAATTCGCACTGAGGACTGATCGTGGATTATCCACGGAGGACAATAGGGACTGCAAGAGGACAACGGATACGCTGATCGCAAAGGGCAGAATTCGAAAGATGCATGACATCTATCACACCGATCAGTTGAGCGCCATCCAAACCACTCTCCCTGCAAGACGCACCAGGTAGCGTAGGACCTTCATGATCTCGAAGGCGTGCTGAAGCGCGAGATGGTTCAAGTCAACAGCCGCGAGGGCGGGAAGCACCGGGATCTCCTTCCTTTCTGGGCGAGTCATGTGACAGCATCCGAGGATACCTCGGAATTAGCCATGTTCAAACCTCCTGCGATATCTACGCCAATACCCGTCGTTTGGCAAGGCGACAACGGTTGCATCGCATACTTCGTCGCTTACTTCCTGTGCACCAGCCAATTCGCAATCGTGACATCCTTCGAACACGATATTATTACGAGGACGAGGGAAAGAAGTGTACGATTGTCCGCTGCGAGTAGAAGAACGACATAGGCGAGGCATAGAGCATAAGTAAGCATAAAATGGGTACATAGATGGCATATAGTGAGCATACGAGCGAGTCCATACGACGACAAGCAGCAAGCATAAAGTAGGAAGACATAGTTCATATACATTCGCGGGCGTCGTACTCACACATAGCCGAGAGGAAGGACACCAATAATGACGACGAAGACGAGGTTGAACTGGATGTTGTGGGAAGTCGACGTGGGCGACGTCGTTGAGCGCGTACCGACCCACATGTTCGTCGTATGAGCGACGTACGCCACGGCGTTACGAGGAAGAGATCCGCCCCAGAGGGGGAGGACAGTCTGCCAAGTAGAGATGTCGTGAGGCAAAACGGTCTTGGTGGCGTCATAAACCGGAACTAGGGCGGTTGTCAGTATAAGAGAACGGCGTACAACACGCTGTTGCTCACTGGTGTCGTTGGTGGACAGCTCAAAAGGTGCAGCACGACGCGAAGGCTGAGTCGAATTGCCAGCGCGCCGAATAGATGAGCTAGCCTTCGTCTTGTTGGTCGGTGCTGCTGAGAAGGGTGAGCCGAAGAACACGACGAGAACTATGCCTACTCACCAGCACCGCCAGGGCGCTCGAAGACGGGCAACGTCGAGTACCTGATGGCGTTGTTGAACGCGATACAGTTGACCTCGGACTGCCCGAGCACCATGCAGTTCAGCCCGACGGAGCGGTCGAAAAGGCCCTCAAACGAAGTCATGTTGAGGTACTTCACGGGATGGGATCCATTGTTGGGGGTGTCGAGCCTCCAGTACCTGACGATGCCGCCGGTCAGAGACACGGCAGGCGCGCGGCTCTCCTTGACCATGACCTTGTAGCGAGGCGTGGCGTGAGGTTGCGAAACCGTGACGGCGGCGATGTCGTCAGCGTTAACCTGGGCCGGATTGATGTAGGGACCTTGGCGGCGGAACAAGGTCCCGCGCTTAAGGTTCCTTTGCGAATGTGAGCGAGCTTGCAGATGCGAATGGACGACCACCCACTCAGTATGCACATGAGTCTCCGCGACGGCGACGACATCCATAGACGGTGTGCCCCAACCGTCGTCGTTGAAATCGGACAACACGTACGCACAATCGCTGTTGGCCGGGATTAGATAGGCAAACATGCGAAAGGATGGACGCGGAGACGAACCCGGGAACAGGAGGAACATGCTCGTAGAAGCCGAGCTCTCGAAGGAAGTCGCACTCCATCCCTTCAAAGCTGAACGGAGTATCGTCAACCATCCTACGCCGTAACGATCAGCAACGGGCTCCAGAGAGATCAATACTATACGCACAGCTTATCGCACACGCTCAAATTCTCGTCGAGGGCGGTCGAGCCGGGGTGTAAACCACGCGTGCAGTTCGCAGGGTCGATCTTCCTGTTCTTCCAGGACTCCTGCGCCGAGCCTTATGAGCGATCAACAAGGATGGATCGATGGTGCGACATACCTCAGCACCCCCCTCGGCTGCGGCGCCACTGTCGGACGGCAGGTCTTCGGCAGGACGACGAGCACGGCTGCTGCTTGCCTGCGTCGCAGGAGGTGGGGACGGAGGCGGAGGCGGAGCACGGGCCTTGCCCTTGTTCGGGCTGCGGGAGATCATGAGACTGACAGTTCAAGTGTAGATTCGATAAGAAAACACGCACGTAGGCACGATCTCGATGTCGGAGGCATCGCTGGGGAAGGGTGATCAATAGTCGCACAGGGAAAAGGAGCACGCGCCGCACCCGTCGCTCTTATGGTCCCCCTTTTCATTCGCATCTTCGCGGTTGCGTCGATAGAGTCTCCTGCAATGAAGGGTGAGCGTGGATGCCTTGGAAGTAGAGCAAAGATGGCTATACTGACCTAGGTTCCGGCCTTTCTTCCTCGTCTGGAAGATACGTCGCCGTCTCGTCATACTCAACGACGTCGTCGTCAACGACGAACCCCTCCAAGTTGCCGTTCTCGTCTTCCTCGTCACCCTCGCCATCGGAGTCCTCCGCCTCCGAGTCGAGCAGGTCGGCCGCACGAGCCTCTTGAAGCAACGGCGCAAGACTAAAGTAATCGTCAATGAAGGGCAATGTAGATGAAAGCATATAAGATCGTACGAAGGAAGCTTCGCGCCGCTGCGCACAGACTCCAGAATTCGTCTACGCGTCGATTGGCAAGGGTGGTAGGATTGAAGTCATGATGTACTCACTTCAGCGCTCGAATTTCGCCTGCGGTCTCCTGGTTCGGGGACTCAAACGGAGATGCCATACGCTCCTGCATCGACCTCTTCGAGCCCGAGGACGGACTGGGCACAGGGCTCACCGTCGGGGAGATGATCCTGGCCTTCTTCTTGGGGCTGGTCTGCACGGCTGGTGGGCTGGACTCAGAGCTAGGGAGGTCACGATGTTATATAAGAACAAGTACACATGACAACCTACCTAGTACGCGTCCGACGCGTGTTCATCCACCGCGCCGTCGTGGGTCTATCATAACAGTCAGCCGAGGATAATGATCGTAGTGGTTAACACTTACTCGCTGCGCTTGCGACGAGTAGACGCAGACTTCGGAGTCCTGATCGCACAACGTGAGCAAAGTGGCGCATCTTAGTTCGAAGAGCCGCCGCTTACTCCTTAACGTTCGACTCATCCACCGCCTTCTTCGCGTCGGGAAGCGTGACGACGGCCGGGAAACCTTCGTATGGGTCCGATCTGCACAGCATTGAACATATGAGTTCGATAGTGGAGATCATTCGAAGGCATTGACTCACTCTTCATCTTTACCCTCCTTGTCGTCCTCTTTGCTCGACGATTCGGCGCCTGCAGCATTCTTGCCCGCGTCGTCCGTGTCCGCGTCTTCGAAAATCAAACTAGTATCGAAGATGTCAGAACGCGAATAGGTGGGGAGTTACTATAACGCACTTAGGGTCGTGACCAGTAGGTACGGGTCCCTTGGGGGTGGAGGCCGATGCGCTGCGCCGACGCTTTCCCTTCGTAGTCGGAGTAGATGGCACCCTGGTGAAAGATGAGAGGATGTTCAACTTGGCTCAGCAAATGCGACGTACTTGCGACCATCAAGCGTCAACTGTGCCATCTTCGAAGACGGTGTGTTCGCCGCGGAAGATGGCAAAGCGCCAGAGGAGGATGTCGGGTTCCCCGGCGCCCGAGGCGTAGCCGGAGGCGCTCTAAGACTGTCTCAGCGCATGTGGTATACTATGAAGGGCAATGAACGCACTTGATACTCTTGCGACGAGGAGGGGTCTGCATTGGCGTCGGCGGACCACCCTGGCCGTCGCGGTCACTTGCGGGATAATTAGCACGAGAAGAAGTACGGCAGGCATTGCGGCGCACCGCATAACGATATCATCCTCCGCGTTCGATACCTCAGCAGAAGAAGACCTGGGCGCGACGTCAGCGACGGAGCTGCTGGGGGGAATATACACGGGATAGGCCGCACTCACGCAGTAGACGTCGCCGTGCCGCTTGAAGTTGAGCCGGTCTCGGTGACGGCAGCACCACTAGCGACGCTGGTGAGCAACGACAAATCCATCGTAAGCTGCATCACATACGGTAAGACGCCTTGGTTCTGCATGAAGTACGCGATCATGGCCTGCATCTGCTCGGGCGTAAAGCCAGCCGGGAGAGGAGGGTTCGACAGTCTGCAGACCATGTGCGTCAGCGGGAGACTCAGCGACGGTGACATCGGATACGCACTGGGTCATTTTTGGGCGGGCTGTTGGCGACGATCCACAGGGAGACGACAGAGTATGCGGGCGTAGACGCGAGGTTGAGAGCGAAAGGCGACGGAGCGTCGGACGAAGAAAGGTCGCACCGCCCATGCCTCCCTATAACTCGGGCCTCCTCGGATCTTTGCCCTATGCCCAGCCAAAGGGGCAGGGCGACATTGACAAATACTCGGCGGGATCGTACCAGACTGGCAAATGGTCGACGCGGACGGCCCGCCGTCTGTCGCGTACTGAGGGTGCAAAAAACTGGATATCGGAGACCAGGTGCGGTCGGGCGCGCGCCCGAATCGGGGAGGAATTGCCTAGGCGTACGGTCCACCAATGGACGCACCCTCATACCTGTCAGAAGCTTCGCTACGGAATGTTGTGCTCGCACCGCACTGATAGCAGGCATGCGGATAGATGGCTACGCGCGTCGGTAAGGTACCGGGAGGGCGGAGGAGATAGCCAGAGGGGTACCTTGGACGGTTTGGCCCGTGTACACGAGCGCAGTCAGCCTTCAGCATCTTTTGCCACATATTGAGGACGTGCACCTCTGCCTCTGTCGTATACCGGGACGACTATGCACTGCGCTGGAGAGAGGGTGTCCATACGGGAGTGGATCGCCGGCGGTGAAGACAAAGTCCGAATTTCAGTCGACGCGGAAGCAGATTTGGGCGGCAACGCGCAGGCGAGCCAGGGATTCTTTCCTTTTTAAGCCGGAGACGTCACGTCGTCCGATACCCCTCTCCTCCTCTCCGCTATCGAGCAGTCGAGCATGGATGCCCTCAGAGACTTCGACTTTTCGATTGCCAGTGAGTGCGGAAGTCGGCGACGATGAGCGCGTTGGCTAAGGTCAACATCACAGAGCCGCTGATCGAGGAGTTCATGACCAAACATGGCCAAACTGATGACTTGCCGCCCGGCAGCCTTTACGTCACCGACGACTTCGAGGTATGTTCTCTCGAACGCGCAGTCTTCTGTGGCTAACACAGTCCACTAGGGTCTGGTTCTGAAGATCATCCCGGATGAGCACGCAACCTACACGACGTATCGCCTGTTCACGGATGACGAGGACGCGGCTGAAGAGCGAGAGGTCACCTTGTACTCCGTCGGCGTTCTGACGCACAAGCTCCTCCCCCCTTTCAAACCCAAAAGGTAAGCCCTATCTCACCGCATTATACGTCAATTAGATACTGACGGACCCTAGGAAGTACAGCCCCAACCGCGACGCCGTGTTCAAAGGATTCAGCCAGGTGGTCCACCTCCACGGCGCCGATGCTATGCCTATGGCCAAGGCGATCCAGAGCGCGAAGTTCGGCTTCGTACTCCTTGAGCGCCACGTCGCGAAATCGGTCTCCTTCCCTACGGAACGCGTCTGCGTCGAAAACTTCGTCCTCTCCAACCCATACTTCGAGACTGGGGAAGATGCGAAGGGCAAGGATAAGATTTTATTCTCCAACCTCGTCGACCCTTTCGGCGATCTCAACCACCATCAGACCGATGGATGCATCCACACGAAGGACAACGAAGTCCAGTACCTCGAAGGATACGAGGATGAGAGCGGACAGTTCCGGTACGTCGCCATGAACTCGCTTCTTGACTGCCTTCGAGCTCCTTCTTTGTATCTTCCTCTGGACATCGGCATCCCGGTTGCTGACGCCATCCACAGACAGGTACCTGTCACGCCCTCCCGCTTCCGCCCCGGCGACATTGTTCGCGTCGGCTTCTCTATCTGCGTGAAGCAGGAGAGCTCCTATACGAAGGCGACTTCCTCCTTCGACCTCGTACTCAGGTCCATCACGCTCATTGACGACTGTCTTTCCACGGTGAGATTCATCGCTCATCATCTCACCTTATGCTGACTACTCCGAAGGCACTCGCGATGAAGGAGCTTGACGCGCCTGTTCACGCCGGCAGGAAGCGCACTACGGTGTCGCGCGGCACCTTGGTGGAGGACACACAGGACCGTCCGATCGCGAAGGTGCGGAAGGCCCTCGCAAACCTAACGATCCGCTCGTCTGCGATGGACATCGACAAAGGCAGTCGCAACGGCGGCGGCGCTATGGCGTAGATAGAGCAATATGTACCAAGTTGTGGCCCCAAATGATGCTCTCAAATTGTCCAAAAGCTTTTCTTTGCGTGCTCGCCACTACTCGTGGCATCTTGGATCTTAGGTACGCTTCGCCTCTTTCTGCAAATATCCACCAAACGCGCTAGGTCGCGAGCCCCGTGCATCATCTGGAAGTTGCCTGACATCGTCCATCTTCTTCGTCATGTCGCAAAGCATTCTTCACACCTCGCGAGAAGCGACGGCGCTGTAGTCCTCAAAGGCGAAGAGCGGCTTACTGTCTCACCCAAGACGTCTCAGTCACTGACATTGCATAGCGAATGGAAAGAGCAAAGCAAAACATGTGTATTCACTACGTATACGAAACGACAACGAGAGCGGCGGCAGGGAAAAGGACGCAAGATATCGCAATGATCAGCGCACGACGGTGCACATAAAGCCACCTATCCGCGCGATAGTAGCAATACATAGCGATGCGGTACAAGGCCACCGCGATGTTCCCGAACTCCTTCGCAAAGAAGCGACGAGGGGCTGCTGAACGACAGTCGACGTAGAGCGACGCCTTGTAGCGATCCAAGACGTCGTGCCTCGGTTGCCAGTCGCCGGCGGCGGGAATGAGCTCACCGCAGCCCCACACACGGATATTGCCGCCCACGGTAGTAGGGCCTGCTGGGACGACCACGCCTGGGAATGATGAGCAAACAACTTGACGACTAGGACGAGGGCGGCGCACCATTCGATACCAGGTCGACGTTGAAGGAGAAGGCGCTCGCGCGGAAATGGGCCCACACGCCCTGCGCATACTCCTCGCGCACCACGCGGAAGATGGGCAACAGTATGTACGCGTCGAGGAAGGCGTCTAAATAATATGTATGAGATAAAATACCCGGGATCGAATCGACGGACTCACATTCGAGCTGTTCGTCGGTGAGGGGTACGCGCGCCCAGTCGCTGGTCTGCTGTTCTTTGTCGACCTTGACGCCAAGCGTGATTCGCGCCATATCGTCCAAAGAGATGTGCGTAGTCAGAGGGCCGGCCTCGATCGAGGGGTGCAAACACTTCCATAGCTGGCTGAGCTCCCACCCGTTCCGGATGGGAACGACGTAGTGCCGCATAAGGAGGATTGAGTCGCCTTTGAATCGTGAGCACATTGAAGCACTGGGAGGATACGGCGTCGCTCACCCTTCAGCTCGATGCCGATCTTGATGATGTGCTGATTGCGAAAGATCTCGATGACTCTGAGAGGTACGCCTGACCGGCATTAGTTGCGAGGTCAACGCGAGAGAAGTACGTATGACTTACCTCCCAATGCCAATAAATCGAAGGCGATGACCACGCCATCGCGCGCGATGGTCAGCAACCGTAGGAAATGACTCCCGCTCCGGGGCAGTGGTATGGGTAGCCTCTGGATATCGATATCGCTGTGTTTGCGTCCGGTGTACTCGATGTCGAACGCGACGACCGTGAAGTTCGAACCGGGACCGGAAGCAGGGAAATGCGTGGCGAGCAGAGCATTCGCATGCGTCATGCTGTCGGCGTAGAACTTCCGGACGGTCGCGGGAAGCGTCGCGGAGGAGAACGTCCGGGAGCGCGCGTAGGAAATAGGGAATCGCATAGCGGACAGATTCGAGGATGAGGATTATAAGAAGACGGTTGGCGAGGGATGGGGGGGAGAGGAAGGCAACGAAGATAAGGGAAAAAGGGGGACGAGGACGTACCTTAAATAGTGGATACCCGCGTGCTGATTCGGCCGATGGAATAAAGAGCGGGAGGGCGGCCTGCCATGAACGATGTCTGGGCACGGTATCCCACCGAGCACATGGGTCAGATTGGAGATTCCGCAGATTGATCGCCCCACAGATAGGATCCTGCGTCGGCAATCTAGAGAGAACGGGGACCGAAACGAACTGCGCTGTTTGAATATATGGGGTGAACGACGACTCTCCGGCACGCACCCTCCGTACTCGCATTCACCGCTCGCGTGCCTCCTCGATGCATAGGGAACCAAGTATGGTTTTCTTTACGGTGTGTCCATCTCACCTCTCACCATATTGTACGATGGTATGCACCAACACGAGCGGCACGAGCGGCACGTAGATTCACCTGCCCGATTTGGAAGGAAATTCAAACCCCCTATTCAATGAGATCACCGAACTGCGAGCTTCCACAAGTCATAACACACCTCAACAACGAACCGAACGCCCGCCAGTATGAGTCATTCTCCTTCTCCTGGACAATCATCCGCGTCCTCCGAGTCGAATACCGTGCCTCAGAAGCGCAAGTACACCAGCAAGATCACAAAGACTTGGGTAGCGACTGACCCGTCCGCAACTGCTCCCGTTGTCGTCCACGCTGATCCGAAGGCGGCAGACAGGGCGGCCAGGAAGAAGAGGTCAGTGTGGCGCGCATACATGATGTACAAACGCTGACGATCCAAGGCGCAAGCTGGAACGCGCCGCCGCAGCAAAAGCTCCCCCTACGTACAGGGTAATATCAAGGCCCGCGCTACCATTGAAGGCCCCTTCACCGCTAGCTCCCGACCTACCCGCGGGTCTGATATCTATGTACGACGCTGACGGCGTGAAGGATGAGATGGCGGACATTCCTCGTGAGCGAGTTCTTCTTTCGTTGCTGCTCACTCGTTAGCTCACCACCATCCAAATTTACCTTAGTGCGTAGCTGCGAAACCTTTTCTATGGAAGGCTCCCCCATGACCGAGCCTACAACTGCAATTGGCGACGACGTGAACATGTCAACCGGCAATTCACCAGTCCCTGTGACCGGTAAGCCTATATCCTCCAGATTTCTCAGCGGATTCGCATCCTGCAACACTGGTGCTGATATCAACTTAGACGGCGACCGGCCTGATCCTAAGGACATTGTCTTACATGAGCGCCATACGCTCGACACTAGCTTGACGCAGCCACCGTACGAATCAACTGCGCCCCTCACGACACCGAAGGCAGAGGGTAATATTCTTGGATCACTCAGTTGCGCACGATAATACTTACCTCATTGCTGAAGATATCCATGACCCCGCCATCGCGTACGACATCATGCCTCTCGACGCGCAGGTTGGCGATCAGGCCTCTCGGGTCATATCGGACCACGCGGCAAACGCGAAGCTGTCCCTTTCCTCCGACCATCCCATCCCAGACGCGCCCGCTCCCTCTCTCCTGCCCGTTCTCGCTTCTGACCATTCTTCGAACGGTCCGCTACTCCAGCGCGTGGATTCTACGCTCCCAGAGAACTCGAGGGTCGGTCACGAGCTGGCTGATCAATCCGCTTTGTCGCCCATTCTCCATCCTCCGCTCCTCCGCATCGCATCTTTCAGCAAATCCTCCTCTTCCCCTCCACCAGTCGACATGCGCGACAGCCCCGGCCTCGAAAACCAAAACACCCTCGCACAAGATCGTGCGGGTCACGACTCTAGCGATGCAGCGAACGCCGTACTCGGCTTCAACAACGAGTGGAGAAGGTTCGGGCCTATGGGCAGAGACATAACGGGCTACGTACCTCGCTTCCCAGACGCACCCACTGTTCGCTGGCCTACGGAGCTGGTAACTGGTGCCCCGTACCTCCCAGACGAGCGTAGGCGCAAAAGTGGCAAAAATAAGCTGCAATGGGTACGTCTTCGCACTGTGATCGCAACAGTAGTATATTGATGCTTGCCATAGGATTATACGTTCGTCACGAATGTCGCGCGCACCTTCAAGAGCTCCAGGGATCGCCCTGACCTGTGTGTCCACGCCACCTTCACTACGGAGCGCGACGCCATTGAACTCATCAAGCACTGCACCGCGAATGGAATGCCCCTCGTCTTCGACGACTTCCCGGACTCTCTCAGATGGGCTTCTGCGGCCGACTCCTTCGAAGACGACCCCTTCATGGACCCGCAGCGTTGGTCGACGGACCCAGTACATGGCGTCGTTGGAGCCAATCTCAAAACTCCCCGGGAGTTCCACGGTGCGATACGGATCATAGTGCGCGTCCCTACATTCATGCTCACCAGCTCTTAGACGCGGCGATTCGCGAGGTCAAGCCTCTTCGTCCGTACGTGATAGCAACGCTATTGGACTTCCGTACGTGGTTGAAGATGCCCGGCAAAATTCGCTGCATTCTGGATCTCACGTGCGGCTTCCGCCAGCGCGACGATATCACGAAGTCAGTATCGACCTATACAGTCCACGGGCTTTACTGAACTTCCGAACAGTCGCATAGCAGACAATATGGTCGAGTCCTCATCCCAGTCCTACGGCAATCAATATAGCGGGCATTTCGGTATCGTTGCAGACATGCTGCGAACCCATGAGTGGTTCCTCTTGCATACAGCCGGCTTCCTCACCTTTGGGCACATCGACGCGAGCGGCATGGCGACGTCTGCGCAGATACGCGGCGCTGGTCTCAAGGAATGGTTTATCTTCAAAGCGAGCAAGATGCCAAGGCCTAGGACTGGCGATACGCGCGCTGAGAGACTCCGCGTCCAAAAACTCCTCGTTAAACGCGTCGTCGACCTCATTCGCGCCGCAAGCACGGACACTCTTGAACCGCCCGCCAGCGACGGTGGCGAAGAAGAAGACGCCTGGTCCGTTGACGGCTGCGTCATCGAGCTCAGACCGGGTATGAAGTAGTACGTGTATGCTCTGCTACGCTTACAATCGCAAACACGCTAACTTGTGCTGAAGCTACCAGCCCGCCGGTACAGTACACGGCGCATTCACTCCTGTTCCCACTGCCGCCGCAGGTATGCATTTCTTTACCTACGATGATCTACACCGCATGGAGGTGTCGAGGAGGGTGCAGCAGCACAAGAATGGCGTCACGAACCACAATCACAATTGTGGCGTCCAGCTAATGCTCATCACGATGGCTGCCGCGCTGCCAATGAGGGCTGCTGCGGGTCAAAGTACGTCCTGTACCTCTCCCAGACGTGGCTATAGCTAACATAAGTAGCTTTTCGTCGGAAACCCATGATCGCGCTGGCTTTGATGTTAACGCGCCCGTACGAGTACATTCCGAAGCCCGACGAGCTGAACGACATCCCGTCCGCCCCTGCGAAGCGGAAGAAGACAGCGAGATCCAGCGCGACCGACCGGCGGACCGCCGACGAGGACAAGGTCTTGCAGGCCGAGAAGGAGAACGCAGAGCGCCGCGACGAGTACAACCTTACAGTCAGGCTACGCTCCGCTCGATGGGCTGACAGCGGTACGGCTTTTGATCGTCTGGCCCACGCAGTCGCGATGCGCATCCTGCTGGCGTGCAAGACAAAGTACCCCGGCGACGCGAGAGCCGAGTTGCCAGGGCCGGAGTACATCTTGGAAGGCGACCGATGGGACGATCCGGGGCCGACGCTGGACGTTATGAGCATTACGGACGATCTTACGACAACGCACGTCGATGACATCGTCCAGGAGGAATCGGAGGAAGGATCTGACAGCGACTTGACGGACTTGGACTAAGCTGCGACATCTACTACATACTATGCTTACTTGTGCTCACTGGACTTCTGCTTTACGACCTGTTCACGCAATACAATCTGATATCTGTGCTATTGCGAGGTTTCAGGCGTGCCAACCGTTCGATGCGTGGCCAGTACGAAGCTGCGAGGGAAAAGTTGCCTATTTTGGACTTCACCGAGGAAACGCAAGGGAAGTACACAGTAGAGATCGGTAAGCTTCAATAAAGACTGATTATGCAATTGTAATGTTGAGAAGGTCGCATCCGCTGAGGACGCGGGCGACATACCACGCAGCCGTCCCGCTATGAAGGGTGATGAACCGTCCGCCACGTCGGCAGCATCGGCCCGGTTGCCGAGAGTGTCCAGCATCCATAAGTTGGCACTGTGACCTCGAAGTATCCGCATACTCAGAATTGCGGCAGTAGCTAACGTCTCTAAGTTGTATACGAATTTCTGAAGCCAACGAACCTCACGATATCTGGCAGCACTGGTCAAAGTCCGCAACACGCATTGTGGCTGTGCAGTGGCCGCTTGGACAGAGAGCGCACGTGTTGCAAGACGCGCCATTGTAACTGTTCCAGACGTTCGAAGATCTTCAAAGTCGAGATATGCAAATCTTCGTGGGGTACAAGTGCGCCTGAATTTTGTCCAGTCAGTAGGACGACAGTGATGCGACAAAAACGGCGGATAATGTACGCTCGGAGATAACTTTGATGGGCCGCTTAGACGTCGAATGGTGATGAATTCCACCGTTGTAAGACGATTCCTGCAAGCAGGTCTCGTAATCTGTGCGATTATTCTCAAGAAGATTAAGGCCGGCGTATACGAACCGTCCAACTCGTCGTACCGCTCTAAGTGGTTCTGTGTAGTTAAGAAGGACGGTAAGAGCCTCCGACTTGTACACAGCCTCGAACCATTAAATGCGGTCACCATCGCGCACTCCGGCGTTCCGCCAGCGACCGATGACCTGGCCAATTGGTTCGCGGGCAGAGCCTGTGGCGGAATCCTAGATCTATACGTCGGCTACGACGAGCGGCTCCTCGCTGAGTCGTCGCGTGACTTGACCACCTTCCAAACGCCTTTCGGGGCGTTCAGACTTCG
>JAMQCK010000378.1:0-25503 GCA_024196135.1 Pleurotus ostreatus/Saccharomyces cerevisiae fusant | reverse complement strand
TCCTCGCGTCCGAGAACGAAAACGAAGACATGCGAGCCTCGCTCGCGGCGGCATGCAACGATCTCGAATCGCAGACGACGCGCTTCCGCGAAAGGAATCCAGACGCGCCGGGCGTCTGTCTTCTCATCGCGTATCTGGAGCAGTATAATATGGGCAGCATCGTCCCCGTTGCTGTCTCTGATTCGCCACGTCCATACGGGGCGATCCACGCGCTTTGGGAGGATATCTTTCACACGTATACCGCGCAGGGCAGGAGGCTGTGACGAGAGCGATCTGAGTGACTGCATTGCGCTGGGTATTCTCGTACTACTCGGAAACATCTGGGAATATTGTGCTGTGCTTCCATGGATAATCCTGTACTTGTACCGTTACGATCAGACTTCTGTAGCGGACGCTTACTTCTGTGGCCGCGATGGCATTGGCAAAGTTCGAACGATGATCACGAGGTCGGTCACGACCAAGTCACAACATTGCGTCACACTGCCCCGTCCTACCCTTGTCTCAATCTTCCATCAGGCTTTTAGCCTCTCGGGATTCCTCTTCAAGGTTCTCCTCGCTACTGACTACACTTACCGCCCACTTCCGAGTGTACGCATACCTGTCCCCAAAATTACTATGCCAGGGGCTAGGCCAAATTCCGCCATTACAAGTCCTGACGCTGTCTGTAGGGTTCCCTCAGAGAAATTGCATAATGGCCCCGAAACTAGGCATATATGCAAAAGAAGCACGAGTATGCCAGAACTGTCATAAGTCGCAGACTGAAGTCAGGCTACTGAGCTGCAGGTTCGTCGTCGTCCCCTCATTTACTTGGCGCGCGAAGCCTAGGCTGACCTGCACATTCCAGTAAATGCAAACTCAGCCACTACTGCGTGCGTTGCGCAATCTACGCCTCTGCTAGGATTAACAGCGGATGAGCACAGAACCGTGAATGCCAAGTCGCACATTGGCCGTCACACAAGGCGCAGTGCAAGCTGAACGCGGAGACGAAGGAACGATTGAAGGCTCGGTCAGTCGGCGGCGATCAGCAAGACATCGTCGAGATCAACCGCAAATTCAAGGAATGGCAGCAGGTAAGTCTCCCATCCTTGTTCCACCCATCCGCCGCTTTTGAGGCGCATATATGCCACCTGACTTATGACTCGCCTTAACTGCCTTTCGTTTATACCCCTCCCCCAGATCTTCCGCCCCCTCTTCCACCACGTCCACTGCAGCGCCCTCGACCTCTTCACCGACCCGCACCGCGCCTCCACCCACCTCCTCCACGTCGTCCTCACGCTCAACCCGCGCCCGCGCAAGCCGCACAGCGCCGCCTGCGCCTTCCTCATCCACTCCGTCGTCGTCATCGGCATCGACGAGTTCTTCGAAATGCTCCCGCCGCCCGTGCGCGCGCAGCTCGAGATCGCGCGGGCGGACCACAAGGAGCAGACGCGGAAGATACGCGCGGCGAACCCGGGCGCGCCGGGCGTGGCGCTGATGATTGCGACGCTGGAGGGGTACCATATCACGAGGCTGATTCCGGCGATTTTCGAGGACCCGCCGGCGGAGTATAGGGAGTACGACCCGGATTGGGAGATGACGTTCAGGGAGCATGTTGCGTTGGGGAAGAGTATGTGAGGGCATCGTGAGGTATACTGACCTGAGTGTTGCTTGCCCAGTGCTTCTCCCTGCTGCTTCTATGATTCCGGAACAGGTTCTCTATTAGTGTACAAGCCCTCGATAGTAGTATACGGGGCGGAAGGGTTACATAGATACTCTACTTATATCGTTCAATGTTCAGCACTTGATAAAATTACCGACGATCATGCTGGGAATTCCCCATTTGTCGCGCCGGATGGTGAAGGAGAAACAGCAGTTCACGAAGCCCTCCTCGTTGGGGCCGGGGTTGCCGTCCTAAACAGCAGGTCAAACGGGTGCATAACGACAGAGAACGACAAGGCGTACCTTCGCTGTCGCGTTGTTCAGGTTCGGCTTATACCGAAGAACGCAGGAAGTAAGCACGGCCTTCTGGCTCGAGTCGAACGCGACATGGCCATATTTCTACCAAACCCGTCAGCTACAATACTTCGAACGATAGCGCTGCTCTGACCTCCCAGTAATTCACAGCGCTCTCCTCCGCCATGAGCTCGTAGATACAGAGGCGACCCTAGAAGTACGGTCAGCTCACTGCGTTACACAAATGCTTTCAAGCTTCACTCACCTCCCGCATCATGTACCCGTCCACGCCGACGAGCTCGGTGAATTCGCGGTTGCCCTTGTAGATTTCGCCAGTGCGGCGCCACAAGCATGCCGGGACGCCCATGGCGGAGAATACACGGTCGTAGTCGAGGAGCATGCGCTCGAAGGCTTCTTCGATGAAGACGAGGTCCTGGAAGTGAAGGTCAGCATGAGTAAGAGAGCATAGGCGAAGACCCCACAAAGAGGGTCATAGAGAAAGGTTACGGAGGATGGCAGGATGCGAGGAGTCGCCGGTGATAGGGACGAACAGGGTGAAAGGACGGATTTGTGGCAAGCGAGGATATTAAGAGCATGCGAACGTGGTATGGGAACCCTATCAGACACTCACGATATCTCGTAATGATTGAGCGACGGCCTGCAGACAAGTCAGCAAGGGGCTCGAGGTGCGCGAAGGAAAAGCACATACGCGAAATTTCGGTCTCAAGACGGACAGAGGTTGCAAGATCTGCTGCTTCGAAGCTTGCGATACACTGCCAAAACAAAATTCAGCGCTAGTCCCCCTTGCCCCCTGACGAGAGACGCACTTGCGATCCATCCACCTCGACAACCTCGCGTACCCCTTCACATAGTTGTACGGCTTCAGCAGCCCCGCCTCGTACTTGCTGCGAATCACCCTATTCAGCCGCTCGTCACGGGACCCCGACTCCTGATCGGCCGCCGTGAGGAGGAAGCGCTCGGTCTTGGTCGCAGCGGGAAGGATGACGGGGGCGGGCTCTTCCTTGATCTTGGGCTCGTCAGAGGTGGTTGCGGGCGTTGAGGCGGAGGGGGAGGTCTCGCTGGGGGCGGTGGCGCTTGGGGCGCTTGTGCTTGTAGAGAGGGCGATGGGGGCTGGTGGTGGCTGCTGAGTCGCGGGTGCGGGCGGTGGAGGCGCGGCAGAGGAGACGAGGGAGGGGGTGATGGTGGCTGGCGGGGTAAAGAAGGTGCCGTCGTCGAGGGTCTCGAGGAAGTCGCTGGAATGAGGGGTGAACAGGTTGAAGGGGGTCAGCGATAGTCAGGACGTACGTGAGGACGGAGAACTCGTTTCCTAGTGTGTCGGGCTGGTAGAGGAAAGGGCCCTGCGGCACGTTCAGTGGCCAAGCTGGAGGTGGAGGGGCAGGGGCTCCAGTCGCGGGATAGATGTGTGCTGCCCAAGTCAATCATACTACTCGTCTGACAAGAAGTACGAACGCACCTGGAGGAGCTTGAACCTGTGGACGCTGCTCCGTCGCAGGCGCTGAGTACGAGGGCTTCTCTGGCTGCTTCGGACGCTGCTCGTCATGGCACAAGTGCCCGATCTCTCGCTTGATGCTGAACAACCTTCAGCCAACGAGGGTTGCGCTATTACACCACCCCAGCTCACCAGCGCTGGCACGGCCGCCCCTCATCGCACGTCATATGGCTGCGCCTGCAGTACAGACACGCATGGTTGACCTTCCTCCGCTTCGCTGGCTTCTTCTTCGCCTTGCCGTCGTCCTCGGGTGGCGGGTGGTTGAGCGAAGACTCGGTCTGCAGCGACGAGGATGCGGTGGGTGTTTGCGCCATGCTCGCTGGTGTGACCAAGATAGTTTGTGGCTTTCCCTAGTTGGGAACAATGGGAGTCCGAGAGCCGCAACGCGTCGAGCGTCCGTGATGGGTAAAATACAAAGCCAAGATGGAAGATTAATACGCCACGCGTGCGTGCCTGGGCATCGGCACGTGCGGGGAATGGTGGACCCACACCCGCAAGATCTCGCCTCCGTGCGGGGAACCGGCCGCGTCAAGTGCTCTCCGGGCGAATGAACGTCGCTGGGTTGGTCGGGGAGGAAGAGGGGGTTGCAGAAGGCAACAAAAAGGGCCCAACCGGGAATTGAACCCGGGACCCCGTGCAATGATTGTTTGGTGAACTCCCAAAGCACGTATCATACTACTAGACCATTGGGCCGATGGGAAGCAGTGCGAAGTAAGTGGCCTTGTGCCACGAATTGAGCCCACACACTGAGTTAACCTTCCTCAGCGACAGGTGCGAGGAAAATCGTGGCGATGACCTTTGCTTGATAGAAAATCTTGCAAGGACGCTGTATGTCGTCTCCCTCGCGTCTTGCCTTCTGTGGGATAAAAGGGTATACTGGATGTCTTTCTAACAACTGGCAACTACCCTGTGTGAAAGGGGATGAACGACGAACAAAGGACGGCAAGCAAAAACGAAAGACCCGACCGTGATTTGAACACGGGACCTTAGGATCTGCAATCCCACGCTATAACCACTTAGCTACCGAGTCTTGCGCTTGGCTGCAAGGTGGAGGCCATTTGCGCGCTGCCTGCCGGAAGGCGAGTTCCTCAAGCATACTGCTTCTCCAGTGCTCACTGAACAGTGCAGGAGGCATTCGATGGACAGAGGAAATTGAGCGATACATTCGGATGTAGCTAGATGGGACGGAAAACAAGAATAAGTACACGATACATTGAGGCGATAGAGATCGGCAAGAAGGAAGGACGAGATGCAGAAGTCGAACAAGTAGAAGTCAAGAATGTCGAGGGAAGATCGAGCACACAGAAGCGGAAGCATAAGCATGTTGTTTACTTGGGTGGGGGCGATGGCGGTCCTAGCCAAGAATCAGCACTTGCGCCGACGACAGCGGCATATGTTACGCACCGAACAATCCAGCACGACCAGGAGGAGACACGGGGAAGGGAGACTGGGCAGGTTCGGGGTTGTACAGAGGGTTGGCTGGACAGGGCATGAGCTCATCGAACTTTCGAAAAGGATGGCCAGAAGATACGCACGACGCCATTGTGACCACGCAGGGATACCCGGCTTCGGCGCCTCCAACGGCGGCGCGGGCGCAGGACTGGACGGCGCTGCTGTGATCTGCTTGACCTTCTCCTTGCGCTTGTGCACTGTGCGCCACGCTGGTCGAGCGGGACCTGGCGGCGGCGCATCTTCGACGGCGGGGGGGGCGGGAGGCGGGGGCAACGGCTCGGCCGACTACGACAACCGTGAGCACCAAGGAGCAGCAGCGAGCGCAAGCACCACGCACCGACGGCCGCCAATCCGGCGAAAAGTCGTTCGAGCCGCCAAACTTCGACTTGACGCTCATGAGCTCCGCGATCTCGCTGCATAGAAATAGATTCCGTCGATCTCACTTCCGCGGAAGCAGGCGAGGGGAGGGGGGGACGCACTACTGCAGCGCGCGGCGCTCATCGCGCAGCTTGCCGACCTCGGCGAGGAGGATGCGGACCTCGTTTGCGAGCGCCTTGCTGAAGTCGTTGATGTATCTGGGCGGATGGCATTACGGCAGTGGGTGGGAGATGAGATTGTTGGAATTGGAGGGAGATGGGGATGGCGGGTTAGTGTGCTGCGATGGACGATGGGTAAGGAGACGCACTTGGGGGGCGCGCCCTGATAGGGGCCGCTGGGAGGGCTGGAGGGCCCAGGGTAATTCCTAGAAGTCATGGCGGGAGACAAGGAGGATGATGTGAGGCGAGGCGCGGACGCCACGCGATGAGCGTTGACGAATTCGGGATCGCGTTACGTAAGGGAAAATCCCTTTTGTTCTCGACCGTCACTCTGCTCGAATTCCTACTCATGGGCAATCTCGTACATGCCCGGTATACGGAAGGCGCATACGCCCACTACTTACCTGCGCCTTCTATCCCGTTGACGACTTTCTACCGCGCCTCACTCCGCCGACACGATCTCTCATTGGTTCTGCTTCCCCGTTCATACTTCTCCGCCGTGATTTTCTCCCGCAGCTCCGTTCTGGCCAACGGGGCCTCCTCTCGTAGCGTCCCAAAAGACGGTCTCGAATCATCAACTCCGCGTCGCTTCCGAGACCAGTACAGTTGTCGTCAGAGAAGACCAGTTGAGAAGAGTCGACTCCCTCTTCCCTATCTATGCCTGGCTTTCGACGACGACCTCGATATTGAACACTGCCTCCGTATTACCCGCTTAACCTTTCGTGACCGTGCACCCTTCGCCGTCGAGCGCGCTGGTCCATGCGTCGGCCTACAATCGTCTGCGCCCTTAACTGGATTCGATTGCACAGGTAATCTACGCTATGATACTCTATCCCAGTTGTAGTAGAATACAGGCGAGTCCGCGACTGCCATTTGCTACAGTACTTGCACAGCGCACGCTGCGGTGAGGAGGATTCCAAAAATTCCGCATCTGCCTCTCAGAGGGAGTTGGCCCTCGAGCAAAGCAAACACGACCCAGCGGTGTATGAAACCCGGCTGTATCCACCAAAAGTATTGACCCAAGGGCCAAAGAAACCAAAGGCAGACCGCCCGCATCCACGTAGGCGAGTGCCAGGGGGCATCGCTGCGACACGAAGTCAAACACAGTACCGGTCCCTATAGCCCCACCGTGGACGGCTCGGCGCTCGCGCGCGAGCCTGATTTCCACCGCCTCTCCCCCGACGCAGCGACGACTCACGGCGCCGCAAGCTGGTCTCTCAAGCGTCATCCCATAGGAGCGTGGCACAGGTAGTCTGCACAGAGCTTGCGCTCTGTACACCCCTGTGCCCAGATGGGCATGTCGGCGCTTGACGAGCCCGAACTCGCGAAGGGAGGAAAGGGGAATTTGAGGAGGCAGAAGCCAAGGAGCGGCCGTACGCCGCAGAGATGAAGGGTCCAAAAATTCCGCATCTGCTTCCCGAAGAGGATCGGCTCTCCGACGGAGCAGATGCGACCCAGCGGTGTATGAAGTCCGGCTGTATCCACCAAAAGTATTGGCTTGAGGGCCAAAGAAACCAATGGCAGACCGCCCGCATCTACGTAGGCGAGCGCCAGGGCGGCAAAGCTGCGACATGAAGTCCTGAAAGTGCAGACCTACCCTATAACCTCGCCGTAGACGGCTCAACGCTTGCGCGCGAGCTTGACTTCCACCGCCTCTCCCAAGCGCAACGAGCCGGCGGCCTGCGCCGCAAGCTGGTCTATCAGCCGTCGTCCCATAGGAGCGTGGCCCCGGTAGGCTGCACGGAGCTTGCGCTCTGTGCACCCCAGAGCCCACATGGGCTCATTTGGCAACTGACAGTCCCAGCTCACGAAGGGAGGGAAAGGGAGTTTGAGAAGATTGATGAAGCGGCGGGCTATATAAGGGCGAGAAGGGGGAACTCGTGGTAGGACGGACCGAGATGCGGCCCGGCTCCTTTTGTTCCCTTTTCCGGTCCATCTCCGGTCATGCAGATTCTCGCCCTAGTTCATTCGTTTCCTTCCGAAACCGCGAATACCGATGGTCCGAGTTACGACACAAGTATCTCCATGTCAATGTTCATGTGTGATAGATCTTGAATGGCTAAGAGTGTCGCAGTCATGCGTCAGCCTCGACGTCTTCAGTGGCGGTTCCACACCAGATACGCATCACTATCATGTCTTTGATACAAGATACACCTAGGCTACTCTCCGGGTATTGTGACGAATCTACGTAATCGCTACGCGCACCTGTCGCGAAGGGTAACGTGCGTCTGCGAGACTGACTTATTCCATGCAGTCCAGCTTCAATACCTGGGTCATATTCTTGCGCGCCGCGCTAGAGAACATGTCATGAGCTCTGTGCGTATAACAGCGTCGCCTGGTACTCACGGGTCATGTCTTTTCTTCGACTTCTTCTGGATAGGCCGTGAACGCGAAGAGGTTGAGCGGCGGGTCGTGATCGGCTTCGATTGAGCGAGCGAAGGGGGTCGATCGATGATTGCAGACGTCGCCGCCGATGGCGCCTCGGCGCGCTCAGGGTCGCCAGTGCGTTCCTCGCCAAGGCCGTCGCCACCCTCGACGGGCGTCTCAACAACATTTCCAGTCTTCTTCGGGTTTGTCGGTCCCTTGCCGTCCCTCAGATGTGTGAATGTCGACGGATAGGCGCAGGCCTGGTCGCGCGCGTGTGCAAAAAGCACGCGCTGGATCAGAGGATCCGAGAGCACATCATCCATAGAGCGCTTCTGATCCTTGGCATAGCCCTTCAGACTGCGTGTTCTTGTTAGTGTGGGCTCTCCATAAATGGTGCGAGATGAACGTACACGTCAAGGTTCTTCTCGTGTATGTCACGGCCCTCCACCATTGCGCGATGCCTCCAAGCACACAAGGCGTAGTGAATCTACAATTAAGTATCAGGGCGCTGAAGGAGCCGTTGATGCGAAAGATTGCTCACCGGTTCCAGTGCCTCGTGCCGTCTCAGCGCAGGCTCTTGTGGAAACTATCGAGGAATGAGAGGGTGTGCGTATTCCGGGCAAGAAGTACAGACCGTCCAAGGAGGGCGTACGGGCTCTGGACAGAAAATCGCAAGCGCATGGTCCATGTCGGCCTGCTCAAACTCCGCTCGCAGGTATCTACAACCATTTGACTTGCTTTGCGGATCACCAGGATGAACAGCCGAGTGGTTGATGCTCTCGAGGCTGTTCATGTACGGGACATACGCGTACGCAAGAATGTACTCTTCCCGACAGTTGGGTGCGTTGTCAAACTGTTCGAAGTGGGTGAACTCATCCCTGCAAGGTGGGGTCATGAGCGACGGCAAGGAGACAGGGAAAGATTACTACGTACGAGCTGATGCGTGACATGCAATCAGACTGATGGCGAAGGTCAGAGACTAGCCAATGAAACTGGGATGTGCCCGAACTGACCTCCCCACAGAGTCGCACCCGAAGGTTACTCGAATAAGGCGGACCTCCAGCGTACTTGCCACATACCTATGCAAGGTCAATGAGTGCTTGAACTGCAATAGGCAGAGTCAATAACGTACTGTGCATAGCCCTCCAGCTACCATGAGCTTGTACGACTCGCTGTCACTGTTGTTGACGGCATCGTGAGAGAGGCTAAACGGTAGAAATATCATCATCTTCAGCATGTCGGGCCACTCGCCAAGGCGCTCGATGACTTCGGAGCACGAAGGCAAACCAGCGCGCTTGATTGCCTGGTCCAGAAGGCACTTAGAGTCGATAAATGTGCGGATCTTGCGAGAAGTGATGCGTAGCCCCTGCAAATCGCCTGCAGAGCACTCGAAAAAAATTTGTTCCAGGAGCTCGTCAGGAAAACGGTCAAGGAAGAGACGCTGAAGCTCGTCAGAGGTCGAGTCAACTGACGTGGAACAAGGGCGCTTCGCGGGAGGTTTGAAAGAAGGCATGTGTGGTGAGCTTGGTCGGACTCACGTCCACTTCTTAAGGGGAGCGAGGCCACGCCCAAGGAGGGATGGTTATTGTTCTCCTGCGTGCATCTTTGATGGAAATGCACAGAACAGACGAGACCACAATTGCCCTGTACGGCCTGAACAAGACCGGCGGAATCAAATTTGAATCCGCCGACGCGGCAAAGTCCGATCAACCGCGTGCTCTGAAGACGGATCAGGGAGAAATTACCCTTTGTAGAACAATGGGAACAATAAGAACCTCGATTCGATCACGGCCGCTGCCTATGCCGTACTGCTTATTGTTACCCTGGTTTCTCCTCGCGGGATCTAGCGCTGAGAAGCGCGGATGGTCGCATGGAACCTAACTTCTTTTCTCAGCAACAGACGCGACGGTACCGTCCTTCGAGGCGAAACGGACATTCCCACCGGCTGCGAACACGCTTACTCTGCGTCTGCAGGACCACTTGTTTTTTTTTCTCGTGCGAAATAACGTGTTGATATGTAGTCTATTCAGGTGCGTTATGATACAACAATCCTCACTGTGCGCCCAAAACCGGGTTACGTTCACCCGAACTTTCACCCATAAATACAGTTGATTTCTCTCGGAATACGGCTCAAATTCACCCTGTGTCACCCGGAAAATGGGTGACTGGCCACGGGTGAATGTGTGGTTGAATTTGGGTTGAATACACACCGACTTTCGGGTGAATTAATCTGGTGAAGGTCGGGTACCTACAACCCGAACGCCTAGGCGTTATTCACCCGAAAACGAGCTGATATCAGCACCCAAAAGACTAGTGATTCTGGTCCTTGTTATCTCACTAGGTTCCCTGGTCGTATTCATTGCGGAACGGGCTTCACGCACTCGCGTTGAAAGGGGACATCATATTATTGCATACTGTATCTACAAGGACTATTACAATGTACCACGACAAAAGACACGGCATGAACAGACGTGTGCCTACGACAAGGGACGAGGGCAGGGAGCTGGCCGCGAAAGGGCTGTCATCGAGTCGATCGTTGCGTTAGGCAGGGGGAGATCTGTTGGCGGGGAAAGGGCATGACGCTGGGCAGAGCCTGTAAGAATGCGGCGCATGACCAAGGTACACACAGGATCGACGGCTACCTGGTTCCGCGGTGTACAGAACGCGGCTGCGACGACGTGAGCTCAGGTCGGTGGGCTGTGTCAGTGACGCACCTGGTATCGCAATACATAACGCCAGTGCGCTGGAGGGTGTCGATGTCGCGACAGCAGACCAGTACCGCGTCGCAGCAATCCGAATGGCGAACCTCGCGCGCGTCGTACGCGCGTTATAGAGCGGTGTGCGGCTTGCGGGTTGGGTCCATGCTTGAAGGCAGCCAGTATCAGTAAGAGAGAGGAGTATGGGGCACAATATCGTGTGCGATGCGAGACCTGCTGGAGGTCGTGGCCGTCGGGGATGATGGTACAAGAGAAGACGGACTTAGGAATTTCACGGAGCCACGTCACGCCGCGACGCGCTGTCACACGCGTGACAAATCACGGTTGAACTCACTTTTGGATGTCCTGGCGCTTTATGCTCCGTTGTCAAGGTGGATTTAGGGATCTTCTCCACATATCTCAAGTCTTACTCCAACCAACCCTCTCATCTTCTCTCGGAGATCTGCATTAACCGACGTTTTGCGGATTTTTGGATCTATCCTGCTTTGGGCACCTTGTAAGACGGTCACAACGCTTATAAATGCGCCCAAGGAGCATCTGTAGCATGAAAAATACCATCGAGAACTGATTAGCAGACGAAATATACACTCAGAACCTCTCGAAGGATCCCACGATATCATATACTCGGACACAGCACCCCATAGCGAGCGGGTCGAGAAGCAGATGACTGTGGCACGTCGGAGTGATGGTACGGTATATACCCCAAACTGCCCAGTAACAAGCAATGCTGCGTTCAAAAGGCGCGATTCGGGGACGAAATTCGTCAAAAGAAAATCACCTAGCTGTAACCGTACCGCTACCCAAAAACCACCCAGAAAACTTGGCATTCGGTGCATCAACCAGATCTCCTGGTAGTCGTAGGGTGATTGTAACCCGGTCTCGGGTGCACAGTGCCTATAACACTGCTACGTATGTGATTACAATGTCGGGAGAGCAGGGTAGAAGGCCCTGGAAAAAGGTTCCAAAAATTCCGCATTTGCCCCCGGAGAGAGTCGGCCCTCTGGCGAAGCAAACACGACCCAGCGGTGTATGAAACCCGGCTGTGTCCGCCAGAAGCATTGGCTCGAGGCCAAAGAACCCAAGACGGAGCGCCCGTGTCCACGTAGGCGGGTGCCAGGGGGCATCGCTGCGACACGAAGTCAGATGCAGTACCGGTCCCTATAGCCCCACCGTGGCAGCTCAGCGCTTTCGCGCGTGCTCGATTTCCACCGCCTCTCCCCCGACGCGAACGACAGGTCGCCACGCCGCAAGTTGGTCCCCCAGCCGTCATCCCATAGGAGCGTGACCCCGGTAGCCTGCACGGAGATTGCGCTCTGTGCACCCCGGAGCCCACATGGGCATGTCGGCGACTGACGAGCCCCCCTTGCGAAGGGAGGGAAAGGGAGTTTTTGGAACCTGACGGACGCGCCCAGTCTTATAAAAGATCGCCCGCGGAGCACGTGGGTCAGCGGGCCGAACCTCGGCCCGATTTCCTTTTGTTCTCTTTTCCGGTCTTGAATGGAAGCACGGAGCTCGAACCCCCGTTGCCTCCTTGATGCGTCCGCTGCTCTCTCCTCTCCCAGTATCTTGCCTCATACCACCACAGGGACACGGCATCGCTTGACTTCTGACCCTCCTGCCTTTCGATAATGGTGTCTCGTCCAAGGCCCAAGCGTCCACGACACACATTCGTGGCGAGCCCACTCAGAGCTCCGCCTGCATGGCGGGATATTCTCTCTGTTGAACTTTGGCACGAGGTCTTTTCCCACTGCCTTCCGCTCACGCTTCTTGCTGTTCGCAATACTTGCCGGTTGTTTCGCGACATCGTCGAGCGTCACAATTGTGTTCTTCTCGCCCGTGCACCTCTTCTGCTTCCTTATCGACCTCCGGATCCTCGCCGACTCATGCGATATACTCACGATCCTGATAAATATCAGGCTCTGAGCGAACGCTTCGAAATCAACAATCCATGGCCAAGTCGAGGAACGTTCGGAAGTGCGACATACACGAAGCTCTTGTTCTTGCCAGGAAGATGCTACGTAAGCTCTGCTGATGGGGTGCTTGGAAAGTCTCTCACATGTCTATAGGTATGCCAAGGGCGAGCGGAAGGCCCTCCAACATGGACTACCCACATGATCTACATATGCTCGGTCAGTCCCTTACTTGACTGTACATGTCATCGCTTGACGGGGCGAACAGCGGCGCTGCCGTGTAGAAATGTTCCGGTGCGCTATACCTTTCCCTTTCGGAAGACTCCTGACCTTAACTTGACTTCCAGTACCAAGGTCGTCTATTTGATACCCAAGAAAGGCAATCTCCCAAGGCCGACCTTCCCGATGGATCGACATATCGTACCCTCGCTTACGAATTTGGTCATGACAAAGGCATGGTCGAAGGCTCGCAAGAAGTTCGCCGTATTGCGTAGCGATTTGAAGAAGGCGAGAAGGGAATACCGGCGAAGGGTGATTGCTCCGTTAACGGCAGAAGAGCGTAAGCGTGGCCAGGTAGCTCTCTTTGCAGTAAGACATACGTATTGTGCAAGCGGTGCGAGGTTTTTACTTCATTCAAGGAATATCGTGCCCGCCGTCATAGAGCACGAGCTCTTATGCTAGTACGTCTCCCTCTTCCTGGGCGTCGCATCTACTTTACCATGCAATACAGATGGACGATTATATCGACTTGTGGCGAGGAAAGATGGACCACGCGTTCAAGCAGACTTTGAAGAGGAACAAGGCCTTGTACGTCTTCTTATTCCCCAACATTGACTTCTGGTTGATCGAAGACAGACTTCGCAAATTTGCCACCAGTCGTAGCATACCCTTCTCAGAAGCCTTCGGCAATAGCAAGGTGCAAAGCACCCTGCTTGCATGCACGCGCGAGTTCGGCCGCATCACGCCATCTATTCTCAGCGATGCGGGTCTAATCGGTCGAGATTCGAAGGACGAAAAATGTGCCCATTGCGGCGCATGGGTGTCGAGAGGTCGGTTGGACTACCACATAGCCAATAGGTGAGCAACAAGAGATGTGTTTGTAGAACAGTGCACGACGACCTCTGACACCTCTAAGTCATCCCACCGAACTTCGGCAAGAGCGAATCAATCCTACGACGGGGAAGGCGGAGTACCGCTGCGGAGTCTGTGAGAAACTCTCATTGAGATGGTTTTCTGCGCAGGCATTGCGGGAGCACCAATACGATAGGTATGATACTCGACGTAGCCTTAATTCTTGTGGTCTTGCTGACTCATTCGCAGACATAACGTACGGGAAGAGGAGGAAGAAGGGCGCCCGTCTGGGACGGAACTATGACTTCATCTTTTATCGCATTCATACTGGCATATTGTTTTTCAAAACACATCCATTGGCGACATACCGTCTGTGTCGCAGTATCTTCTCGACCGTTGCAACACCTGACTACGTAGGACAAGTACAGGCGGCGCTCAGCCTTCCTGTCAATAGCAAGAGACAGCCGCTGACACACAGTCTTCCTCACCTCATGCGACGGCGCCTGCGAGCTTGGAGGTGCGTGTACATTTCGGACTTCGATACTACGTGCTGATTCGATGAATGAGCGATATTACATCGTTCGACTACCGTGCGCTTCCTCGCGCGCTCTTTGCCACCTAGCAAATTGCCTCTCGAACTTGCCGACCAGGACCTTCTCTTCGGCCATCGCATCCCTCAGGACTAACCTCTGCCGTAGAGCCTCCTCGTACAACTCCTCCCGCGTCAGCTGCGCCAACCTGCGGCTCGCTTGGTCGGCCTCCTAGACTGCGAAAATGTCAATCAGCGACCTGCGAAAGTCGGCGTGAGGGCGACTCACATTTCCACCACCATCTCTGGCCCATGTCGAAGGTCTCGCGATCGAGGTCCGTCGCGAATCGAAGCCCCGGCGACGAAGTCGATGTTGCTAGCACCATCGCGTTCACGTATCCGTCGATCTCGTGGAGAAGCAATGCAGGACGCTGAGCCGCTTCGGTCATCTCGAGAATGCTGTCTTGGATAGCACGTGCCCCAGACACCCTTGTCCCTGGCATCGCGTCCCCATTCGCCACCATTCCCGCCCATCTCTCCTCGTACGGCGGCGGTAGCTCCAGAACTTCGTTGCTATACGGTGGAAGAGGATCCCCACTTGAACTCGCGGTGCTGTCAACAATGGGCGGCGGCGGAAGAGTCACGCCGTTGCCCAAGAATGCTCCGGCAATGCTCGGCAGAGAAGGTGGCATAGGGGCGCGGTGGACTCTCGGAGGCTTGTAGCCAACATCCCTGCGATCTCCAACATGGAAAGAGCGACTGCGCTCTCGTTCGCGCGGCGCCGGAAAAGCAGCAGCCGCGGACGAAGGGTTGACGGGGGCTGATGCCCTATGCACGGGAAAACCGGACGACAAGTCATCCACTACGCGGGCAGCGGGAATCTTCGGCAACGTAGATCTCTCTCCTGCCTAATGCACCCGCATGGCGCCCCAGTTCTTGTGCGCGAAGGTCGCGCGAACGGGAAGTCGACGCAAAGGCGTGAGCTATGCTAGCTCCTAGCTTTGCTAGCGGATTGGACGCATGACGAGATTGTGGACCTGTTGGCTTGGGGATGCCTCTGCTTCCTCGCGTTGCTTGGGGCGCATTGGACAGCGGTTCGTCCGGGGGTGGTCCACGGACCGGCGCAAGGGTATATAGACCGTGCGCGCGACGTTCTCGAGCAGTCATGTTCCGCGGCCCTCTAGACGTTGAGGATGCGCCAAAGTTTTTGTGAGTCTGCCATGCATCTACCTGCTGCGCGTAGACCGTTGAGAACTGGTTGTCAGGTAAGTCCATGCGAGACATCGATGCGAGATTGGGTGATTGAGCATTCAAAGCAGCGCCGCCGTGTTGACGCTCGACGTCGCTCTGCGCTTCCCATAACGACCTCGACGCCCAAAGCGAAGAGGTCCTGGGTGGGGGTTGGATAAAACGAATTCCAGACGCGCGCGCAGGAGCGGGTAACGATGTTTCGCAGTCGCAACGTCCTCTTGCGCTGCCGCCCGTCTGTTCCTCTGAATTGGGCCGCGAACTTGGATAGACAGCGTGCCCCTCGGATGACGATGAGTCGTCGTCTGACGACCAATGATGGATAACGCCACTTTCTTTGTGCGTATCCGCCACTGGACCCCGCTCTCGCTCGCTCAAATATCCGCAGGGCAGGTCCGCAATCGTGTACGAAGGGCCACCGAGTGCTTCGTACGTCCGGGATCTATGGAATATCTGGCTCTGACCCACGGAGAACCTACTGTCACCATTGTCACTGTCGCTATTGGTCTCGGTATTGCTTTCGTCCGAGGATGACTCCCACTCGGAAGACGACATGGAACGGATTTCAGCGTCGATCCGCGGCGGCGGAGGTGGCGGAAGCGGTGATGGAGAGCTATGTGGCCATTCGGCCCTGCGCTCGCACATGGCGCGCAACCAGAGGGGTCTCTCCCGTGATGGCTCTGGCTTGTCGATGTCCCTGCGCGATTCTCCCTCCACCTCAGAGGAGCTGCCCGAACCGGGCGAGGGCGAACAAGCGGTATCCGCTGGGGGCGACCACCACGCATTCGATACCGGGGTGTTTGGCTCTGCAATCTGTTGAGCAAACGGCAGGTAAATGTCGAAGGCATCGCACCGTCGGGGACCCCACGATAGTTCCTCCACGCTCGCTCGTTGAGCATGGCATAGTCATCGTCCGCCAAGACGCCCGCCTCGCTCACCATGTGTGTGCGCTTCGCCAACGGACCCAGGAGCTCGCCGGATGCCTCCATTCCGCTCAGCGCCTTCGCCCTGCCCTCGATCACCGGCTTGTACATGTACATCGCGTATCGATCGCGGACCCACTTGTCCCACTCCTGTTGCGCCTCCCAAATCATCTGTCGTTCGCGCTGGCGGAACAGCTCGATCTCGTTCTGCTGTTTTCTCCTGATCTCGTGCGCTGAAAGTTCGGCTCTCTCCAGCGTCGCGAGTGTCTTCCTGTGGTCGGCGGATAACTTCCTCCACGCCTCATCGTACTTCGTCTGCAGCTTCTGTTCCGCCCAGTCCTTCCACTTCATCGGTGTCCGGGGCGTGGGCGAGCGCTCGACGCCCAGCATCTCGGGCGACGCTGGGGTGTGCGTATGCAGACGTGGGAGTGATGACTCGAAGAAGAGAGAAGCAAGTTTGGGAAGCATTAGATATGTGTTTGCACTACCTGGCATGTGCAGGACCGCTCTTCTTTTTCTCGGCATCATTGCAGCATTCAACCTGCATGCAGAAATCATCACCCGGTCGGCAGGGCGGTCGCAGGCTGAGCTCTCCGGTCAACAACACAATACTGCTATATTCGCTATACATACACGACATGCGAAGCCTACAAACGCAACCTGCTTATAACCCTTTTCCGCGCCTCTTCCCATCGGTCCAATACCTCTACAAAATCGTGCCGGAGCTGCTCTTCCTCATCCGTCGCCTTTTTCAACGCTGCCCTTGCCGCAAGCATATCCTTCCTCGGTCGATACCCTCTCTCGCAGTCTATCACATCGTCCCGGGCCCGCCTGGCCTCGTATACTGTGGGCAAATTGGTCAGCGTAAGGGCGATACGGTCCGACGCGCAGCGACTTGCCCTTCAACCTCCACACTTGACCCTGCATATCGAATTCGTCGTCAAGCTCTGTCTGGATCCTGCGCTTAGTGTTCGGGAGGTGGTATTCATCTTCATCCTCCAGATCCGCCAGAACCCGTTCCAACCTGTCTCTCTCTGCCTCGTCCCCCCTCATCGCGCGTGCAACCGACCTCGAAGGTATCGCGGAGCCCGACACGCCGTCGACTACTCGGAACTCATGGTATGGCGATGCGCCAGGCGCGACGTTGCTGTGACGAGACGGTGGGCTCCCGGGCCTTGCATGAGCCCCTTCCGATGTGATTGGCGCCGTTCGTCGAGCGCGAGGCCTACGAAGATGACTGCCGGATGCATCTGTTTCCGCCTGAGGTAGCCGAGTCGCCGGTGAGCAATGATAGGGATCCTGCGTCAAGGTGTTGTGGGGAAGCGAGAGGCTGGGGAAACTCTTTGCAGGAAGTGGCGGAGCGGCAGAGCTGTCGCTTGACGAGCGAAAGAGCGTGTCGGTGGGCTGTCGGCGCGAACTGGCATGTGTGTGACTTCGCGCGCGTGGACGCGAGGTATTATTGACGTCTTGCGAGGTAGCTGGCCTCCAGATCTCGTACCTGCCCTGCTGTCCCTCCGCGCTCCATGCCCTATGAGTAGTGGGAATAGGTGCCTCACCTTGAGGTCCGTTCGGTGGATGAGCAAGGACGGACGCTGGGACACGGTTACGAGCTTGCCCCCTAGAGGGCGACTCGCGCTGCTGCGCTATGGGAGGCGATGGTACAGGCTGATTTCTCGACTGTTGCACCGGCTCTGATCTTTGTCGCGTGCGACTCCTCGGTTGCTCCCTCACTAGCCTCGTCCGGCGCGGCGGCGGGCTTCCAGATACAGGTGGAGAAGCCGCGTGAGGATCCGTCTCATAGGCGTCGGAGGGATCGCCAGGATGTCCCAATGGTCTGCTGCGCCCTGGCAGAGGGTGCGCCCAAGGTAGTTCTGAGAATGTTGCCTCCATATCGGGGTCCGGATTGGCAACTCGAAGGGGGATGCGGCGATCCTTGGCTTCCCAGATCGCTCCCTCCCGTATGCTGCAAAGGAAGGACGAGGGTCACGTCAGATTCAGAATGCTGGACCAACTTTGGATCGCTCACGCACTTTGCTTCCCTTTTCTCTCGTATCTCTGGATCCAGCCATCGCTGATAATCATGCAGGGCTTGATCATCGTCCGCCAGCACGCCTGCTTCCTCCAACTCCAGTGTCCGCTTCGCCAGCGGAGCCAGCTGCAGCCCATTACGCAGTTTCCTCTCGACGGATGTCGCTCGATCCTGGGACTCCGCCGCCATGACACGCCAGTTCACGCGGTCCTCGACCATCTTCATCCATTCGGCCTCCTCCTGCTCCTTCAGACGCTGCGTTTTCTCCTCGAACTCCCGCAGCATCTGCGGCTTCCTCAGGACTCGCTCCGAGGGCTGAAGCGCATCGTACGCCTTTTCGAGTTCAGCCCTTAGCAGCTCGTGCTTCTCCGCGTATCTCTCACGTAACTTCGGCCGCACCCTGTCCTTCCAGCGCATCGCAGGCCTCGATGGCGTCGTCAATCGCTGCATACTGGGACGGGCGAGCGAGCAAGAGAGTAGCACGAGAAATCTTTCCGCAGACGAGCGAAGGAGCCAGAAGGAAGCTTGGGAACGACGAGGCGTGAATCCCCACTTCGAGTCAAAGGTGCACGAGGGGCGCC
This sequence comes from Pleurotus ostreatus/Saccharomyces cerevisiae fusant, assembly GCA_024196135.1. NCBI lineage: Eukaryota > Fungi > Pleurotus ostreatus/Saccharomyces cerevisiae fusant. The sequence continues at coordinate 6,698 of JAMQCK010000378.1, read as the reverse complement.
CACATTCGGATGACTCGGGCCTTGTTTGCATGTGTCTTCGTCTGTATGTCCAGGCCGTGTGTACGTAGTCTCCCGGCTTCTCGTTTCAAGCCTCCAGCGGAGAAGAGGAAGTTGCGGCGTATCGTCCGCTGATCTCATGTTAAGTCGATGAGTCGCAACGTCGCCTCTTTGCCAAGTTCTCTCCAATATCTACGGCTCAAGCTCAGCCAAAGTCGACCAAGAAAGACGTACATGGAGGAACAATGCAAGAAACGCGTCTATTGTACCTTTTTGGGCGCTAATTACAGTGTGGCGCGCTTGTCACATACACGTGATCCCATCACACCCTCCCCGATCAAAAATTTGGGATCAGCATTGAGCTTGACGCTCGCGTACCTATTTCCCCTTGACCGCCTTCCAATCATCGCACAACGCGAAACATCCGACAAAATGGCCACCGCATCGTCGAGTGTGGTGTCGCACCCAGTCGTCTTCACGACACAGACACCCTACCCGCTGCCCTCCCAAAAGTTTATGCTCCCCGCGTCATGGCGGCGGTACCAGCTCTCGCAACTTGTGAACAAGGCGCTCTCGCTAGCGAAGCCTGTTCCCTTTGACTTCATTGTGAAGGGGGAGGTTCTGCGCACGACGATCGGAGAATGGTGCGCGGAACATGGGGTGGGGGAGGTGAGTTATCATTGCTGAATTGAGTAGAAGGGTTGCTAAACGGGATCGCAGGAAGAAACGCTGGAGCTGGAATACATTGAGTCGGTACTTCCCCCGCAGAAGATGTCGGATATGCCGCATGAGGACTGGGTGTCGTCCGTGTCCTGTGCGATTCCTGGGTGCGTCGGGCGTTTCCCTTCCCCCTGCTGCATCTGATCAGTCGTCAGGCACTTCCTGACTGCTTCGTATGACGGTCACGTCCGCGCTTTTGACTACTCGCAGAACCTTGTCACCCAGCATCCCCTTCACGGCGCGCCCATCACCTCTGTTTGCGTCGTCCCCTCGCCTACGGACGCCGAGGACGAGTCCAGCCACCTCATCGCGAGCTCCTCGCATGATTTGACCGCGCAAATATCCCGCGTATCCCTTTCCAACAAGGCCACGACTCCTCTCGCCACCCTCCACCTCCACACTCAATCCCTTTCCTCCATCGCATCCAACACTGCCGGTTCGCATCTGCTCACCTCGTCCTGGGACGGCTTAATTGGTCTCTGGGATACGAGCATACCACCTTCTGACGAGGTCCCGGAGGTTGCGGCTGGCCCCGATAGGAAGAAGCGCCGGAAGGTGGGCGGTGATGGGGAGGAGAGGAAGGCGAAGCGCAAGGCGCCGTTGTCGGTGCTGAAGTCGCATACGGCCCGCGTATCGCGAATCGTGTTCGGGCCGGACTACAAGAATCGCGCATATAGCTGCGGGTTCGACTCGACTGTGAGGGTGTGGGATGTAGAGAATGGTGTATGCGCACATACTATAGTACGTCTTCCTTTCTTTCATTGCGCAGCTTTAGATGCTAATCGAGTTCACAGAATGCCGCCGAGAAGCCTTTCCTCGATCTTACCTTGTCAAACGACGGCACCACCGTCCTCGCCGCATCCACAGACCGTACGGTCGCAGTATACGACACGAGGGACTCGGGCGCGGTCGCAGCGACAGTGTCTACGCTCCCGCACCCCGCGACCCCCTCGTGTGTAGTTGCTGGCGCAGAGGGTCATCAGGCGATGTCCGGCGCGTATGACGGCGTGGCACGACTTTGGGATCTGCGGAGCACGAAGGCGGCGATGTCGAGCTTCAAGGTGTGGGACGGGCAGAAGAAGATATTGAGTATCGACTGGAAGAAGGGCGTCGCGGCGATTGGAGGCGAGGGTGGTTTGGAGGTGTGGAAGGTCGGTTAATCGGCCTATTGTATCAATACTTTTCACTCTGTCTGCAATCGACATCTCCCTCCATGCGGCTCTATGTTTGCTGAGATGAACGCAAAGTTCAACATATGGGCGCTTGTTTGTTCATGTCGTCACGTAGTGTCGAGAAGGCAACAAGCAAACAACGGGGCTGTCATTGCTCGACCTCCGGTCATCGATGGATACCTACACGAGGACGCGGGCTGGGGAATGCGCAGCGCCTCCTCTTGTCCTCTACCACCATCACCTACACACTGCTTGAATATACTGAACTCCTTTCACGTCTCCCACCATGTCCAGCGCCGCAGCGACGAAGCTCGGCGCCGAGTCCAGCGGCCGCGGGCACCTCAACCTCGCCGACCTCTCCGTGCCCGACCTGCTGCAGAAGGGCACGCCCATGACGAAGATCTCCGAGAAGAAAAAGAAGAAGATGCAGGTCAAGCTCGACGCGGACCAGGGCCAGATCGTGTACGAGTCCTCGAAGAGCGGCATCAGTGCGTGGCGGCATCCTCTTCTCTACGTCGCCGCTTACGGCGTGCTCCAAGTCCCCATCGAGGCGATCAAGGAGATTCGCTCGGGCGTGGACGCGCGCTACTACCGCGTGCAGTTCAAGATGGAGGAGGGCTGCGAGGAGAGGTGGCTTACGGTCATATACATCATTGACGGGAAGTACAAGACGCTGCACCTGCTTGCGGACACGCGCGATGTGTTTAAGATGTGGGATAGTACCCTTCGCAAGCTCCACTCCATCCGCGTTGGCCTTATGGGCGGCGTCGGGAACACGCAGATGCGCGACACGCTCTGGGAGAAGCAGTTCTGGAAGGGCGCCGACTCGAGCGGAGACAAGACCCTTGACTTTGACGAGATCCGTCGTCTATGCGTGCGCTTGAACGTCAACGCGTCTGAGCAGGAGCTGCAGACATGGTTCAAGGTGCGTGTGCACGCCCTCCGCGTCGATCGGACAATGACGATGTAAGCAGCTTGCGGACACGAAAGGCAGCGGAAAGCTGGACTTTGAGGCGTTCCAGCGGTTCACCAAGCTGCTAAAGCGTCGACCGGACATCGAGATCGTATACGAACGCATTAAGGCGACCGACGGGGACAAGTTCGACTTCGCAACTTTCGAGAAGTTCATGAAGGAGACGCAGAAGGTAAGCCACATCTATACGCATAGATGTGCACTGATGGGTTGCCAGTCCACTCTCTCCACCGAAGACCTACAGAAGGTCTTCAAGGAGCACTCAACGGACGACAACATGACTTTGGATAACTTCAGAAGCTTCCTCTTCAGCGAGCAGAACACTCCATTCTCAGAGCATGGTCTTCCAATCCACCAGGACATGACGCGACCAATTTCTGAGTACTACATGTCCTCGTCGCACAACACATACCTCGTCGGGCACCAGCTGGTTGGCGTCAGTACGATCGAGGGTTACATTCGCGCCTTGCTTCACGGCTGCCGTACGGTTGAACGTGAGTTCATTGTCCATCGTTTAGCGTCTTGCTTACGCAAAGTGCAGTGGACATCTACGACGACGACGACGGTCCCACGGTCTACCATGGCAAGACGCTCACCTCGAAGGTCCCGGTCAAGGACATCTGCGAAGCCATCAACAAGTATGCCTTCGTTACATCGCCATACCCCGTCGTCATCTCGGCGGAGGTGCACTGCAGTGTGCAGCAGCAAGACATGATCGTCGACATCATGAACAAGACGTTCGGCGACAAGATCATAAAGGCGCCGCCAGACAACAGACCGAAGATCACTACACTGCCCAGTCCGGAGGATCTGAAGGGAAAGATTCTGCTTAAGGTATTTCAGCCATTGACGCCGCTGGTTTGCTTTGCTGACCAGGTTATAGGCGAAGAACCTGTACATCGCCGCGCAACTGGAAGCCGTCCAAGCTCAACGCGCGATCGACGAAGCAAAGGCACTCACTTCCTCCAGCTCCTCGTCCTCTTCTGACTCCGAGCCCGGCGTCCGCGGCGAGATCCACCAGCTCAAAGCCAAATGGCGCAAAGTACGCGGCAAAGAGGAAAAGCCCAAGCCCAAGCCGAAGATGTCCATGCACCTCGCGTCGCTCCTCGTGTACACCGTCGGCGTGCGCTGCCACGGGCTCGAGCACATCGAGGACTACTCGCCGGAGTACATCTTCTCGCTGTCGGAGCGGAAGGCGAAGAAGCTGATGGACGCGGATATGGCGCGGTTGGTGAAGTATACGCAGACGCATGTGGTGAGGATATATCCGAAGGGGACGAGGTTGGATTCCAGCAACTATGAGCCACATCTGTATTGGGCGGCGGGGGCGCAGGTGGTGGCGATTAACTGGCAGACATTTGGTAAGGAGGCAGAACTCGGTGGTGAAGTGCGCTCACATTGCCCCAGATCTCGGGTACATCATCAACCAGGCGATGTTCCGTCGAAACGGCGGCGCTGGATTTGTGCTCAAGCCGCCTGCGCTGCGCCCTGGCGGCGAAGAGCTTTTGGCTAAGCGCACAAAGCACTACTTGGATGTCACTGTATGTTCTAGTACGTTCCTCATTGACCGTGATATTAACGTTGCGTCCAGGTCATCTCCGCCCAGCAGCTTCCCCGACCGCGCGACGAGGATGGCCACGAAATCATCGAGTCTTCTGCGGCAGACCCCTTCGTCGAAGTCGCGCTGCACATCCCCGACTGGTCGCACGCGCCATTCCTACCCGCCAAGGACGAAGCCCAGACGACCTACTCACCGGCTACCGAAGCGACGCAGACGGACCGAGCAACTGCGCGCACGGTCTCCCTGCGTACGAAGGTGATAAAAAACAATGGATTCAACCCGACGTGGCAGGAGGAGCTATGCTTGCCGTTTGACTGCGTCGGCGACATGAAGGAGCTCATCTTCGTTGAGTTCGCGGTGCGGCAGAAGGGGAAGGACGATGACGATGACAGGCCATTGGCGATGTACTGCATTCCTCTGGGGTGTTTGGAGCAGGGTAAGGACTGTCCAGTTGTATGCGTACAGTACGGCGCTGATACTCTGAATAGGCTTCCGGCACTTGCCCCTACACGACGAACAGATGTCGCAGTACCTGTTCTCGACACTGTTCGTGCGCATCGGTCTGCGCGATGCTTGAATATTTGGATGAGGGTTGATGTGGATGACTGGAGGAACTGACCCTAATGGACAACAATGATCTGTATAGTACCATCTACTCGTGCTTTGTATATGCGAGGACAACTACTGACCTGTATGCCCGCAAAGACGCATAAGTGGGCACTTGCTTTGGTTTGCCTTCGCATGTTGATTTCCGCATGCCACACGATGTGTCACACTAACGACTTGGATCGTGCCTTCGCCTTCGACCGTCTTAGCCAGGCCCCGAGACTCCAGTGTGCTGGGCTAGCATGCCGACTGCGAGTCAGGTGTGTCTCCTTCAGGAAAAGCCGAGTATACGCGGGAGGTCGTGGAGCGTATGGACTGTATATTGCGAGCGGCGTTGGCATCGCTGGAAGCTCTGGAGCTCAACTTCGCGTGCTACTCCGTCCCCGTGGTCCCATGCGGCGTGTACAACTGAAGTGAATCAGGTACGCATGGCCCGAACCTTCTTACTTCGCTAGTAACCCATCTTCAGTCGTAGACTGCGACTTCCTTCAGGCGCAGAGCTAACCCAGTGCTCTTCTGCCTGCCAAGACCTTCGCAATACTTTCTCTCTACTTTGCTTCTGGTCTGCACGCCTATTTTCCCTTTGCGTGGGAAGTGATACGCGTTTACTCGAGTTAGCGAAGGAGAGGACCGTCGCCCAACGCGTCAGAGGTCGGCGCTAGTGGCGCCCATTGAGCGCTCAAGCGCCCGACTTTGGCATAAATAAGGCTGCGTCCCCATTTCCCTTCGTGTTCGTCCCATCCTCTCATCTCGTGCTCACTCATCCTACACTCCTTTGCCATGTTGTTACCGACTGTACCAGTCGGCTTCGGCATCTTACGATACCTACTTCCCCTACTTCTGCTCGTTGGCCTATCGCAGCAGACCAGTCTGCCTCCTTCCTCCCGCGCTGCAACAGATGATATCTCCACGATGACGGAACGGCGTATCGCCGCCATCGTGGGCTCGCAGAGTACCGGCAGTGTCGGCAGCTGGTACGTGCACAGTTCTTCAATGGTGCCCACGCTAACTTCATCCTAGGCTCTCTAGCCTCGATAGAGGACAGGGGAAATGGCCCGACAGTCAGATCAACTACGCTACTGGGTGTAATGCGCAACGCGCGAACTGGCCCGCTCTGAATCACTGGAATAGGATTGGTACGCAGTCGCTTTTGACCTGCGATGTGAACAGGTTCTGATCATCCACTTAGTGGCTATGACCGCCGCTTGGCATGGCGGTGCGCCCAAGCAAGATAGCAAATGGGTCAAGAACAAGGACCTTCGCAGCGCTATATCCTCGGCTATGGGGTACTGGTTCTCCCACGACTACAAGAATGACGCCTGCGTAAACGGAGACTTCCATGGAAAGAATGAGTGCCCTTGTGGGACGGCTGGCTTGTAAGACCTTGAGTTCTATGTGCGAATGTTTATTCATCAACCTTCGTTAGCTGGAACACCAATTGGTACAGCAACGTCCTTGGTCTCCCTCTGCTAGTCTCGCAGACCTGCCTCGTCCTCGGCGACTCTCTATCCAGCTCCGAGCGCAACTCCTGCACCCACATCACCTCCCGCGCTTATGCCACATTCAACGCGAACGAGGGCTATCTCACTGGCGCCAACGTACTCGACCTAGCCAAGATCGGTGCGGACGACGCTATGTTGATGAAGAACACGACGCGGCTCACGGATGC
>JAMQCK010000377.1:0-25525 GCA_024196135.1 Pleurotus ostreatus/Saccharomyces cerevisiae fusant | reverse complement strand
GGACTGCCACAGAACAAGGAGAAGAAGGGCAAGGGGGGAACGAGGAACAAGGTTGTCACCAGGTCCCAGCCTATTTAACCCGCCCACCCCGCCATAAGGATGCCATGTCTGATCATTTGTCGTTGTCGAACTTCCATCCTGCTTCCCATCAAGCCGACGACGGTGGCGTAACGTTGCCGCCGCGCCGGGTCGCACGGCTTCCTATTCTGTAACAAATGGGGAAGGAACAGAGAGATCAGACCTTGTTTGTGACATGCAACATCCCAGCAACAGCCCGATCGCGTCGCGAGAGTCGAGTAGCGAGGCCCAGAGTTGATTAGATAGCGAGATATACATCGTTAGCTGAATGAAACGCCCCAGCGGCTCCAGATGCTCCGCAAGCCCAACGCTAGCCAGCGCGCGTAGTGTACCCGCGGCCAGAGCCCGGTGTCGTCGTCGACTGCGAAGGTGAAGGCGACTGCAGAAAGCAAGTCCGCAAGCGCCGGCGCTAATTTTGAGAGCTCGTGTTTATTGCATCAATCAAACCGTGACCGGGAGCAACGTGACACGGCAACGTCCGATGCGTTCGAGTAAGTTCGGGTGAGTCACTCAGGCTCTTCGCCTCCTCTCGACGCTGTTCAGCGCCCATCGCGCTGCCTTGCACGATGTACACAGCTCTTGGCGGGCCTCCTCCGTACGAGTCGGGAGAATTTGACGCGGATGTCGGCAAGGATGCACTGGAAAAGGGTGCAAAGGAATTGAATCGTCCATGACAAGCAACTGTGTCTCGATGGATGCGGCCGCACCTCTCGTGATACTGGATAATGTGGAAGTGGTGCTGCGCGTTCAGTCGTCGATCCATGTCTCTCCCGAAGGGATGATGGAGACCTCCGCTAGCAGCTTCCAGCCACAGTTGACGGAGGAAAAGTCGACAAGCGCGCAGAGCTAGGTCCAGATCTGAATGATCACTGGCGCGCAAAGCCAATCCGGGGCTCGAGCTCGCAAGAAAAATCCTCGAGAGACAAAAGCACTGCAGTCCCCCAGCTCGAAAGACCCGCTCCTGTAGACGAATATGACGAAGGTGGCGACCAATACGCTCGGTCGTCCATGCGAGTCTGGCAGATCGCGTCCAATTCCTGTCAGGCAAGTCAAGCGGGTCCAAATCCCTCCCGTGGGGTCGATCACAGGGAGGCCCCCACGGTCCTCCTTTCCCCTTCACGGAACGGCACCCGAGGTGAGGCTCGCACTGGCAGCGCCGCGTGGGGCCGCGTTTGGCCCTCCCCCTCGTTAGGGGCATGCGGCAAGCGCGCCCATGTGACATTTGTTGATTGAGCCAGACATGTCGAGGCGCGGGTTGCTGCGCACTGGACGTCCCTGTAGCCCATTTCGCCCGGAGGCGTCGAGACCGGGTCGTCCGTCTGCCAGCAGCCCTGGCTTTGTTGCGAGGGCGGATCGACCGACGGGCCTCGGGGTTGAACAAGATCGCGGACGACGGGAAGTATTCGTCGCGAGCGTAGCAAAGCCGACGGAGATGAAGCGACGAGCTGTGAGGAGACGGACTGCGCCCAGAGCGAGGCGGACAATGGAGGCGCGGCGACGTAATAATTTCTGAGCCCAAAATCCGACCGAGCGACAGAGCCTTCCGCTAGCCGAGGTCGCCATCGTCCGTCCAGCCGACCAAGATCACGCCAGCATCTGTAAGACGAGCGAGGTCGCTATCGAGAGTCTTGCCACCATCATCAGCAGTGCAGCACGTTTCGGTTTCGACCCAGAACGCAGGGAAAGCATCGCTAGTCGCCCCACGTCACTAGCCCTTGCTAAGGTACAAACGAGAAGATAGTCTTCGGTTTCACGGTCTTCTATCTTGAATCCATTCCAGTGTAGGTGTAGGTCGCAAGAAATGTGGAGCATCGAAACAAAGGGGATGGGAATACAGAGTCGAAGGTCGCACCAGGAATTAATCAAAACAGCAAGCACGAGCACGGAGGCGCACAGGTTGGAGGCATCACGCGCGATCTTCTCGTAGAGCGCCCACGGATCGTCGCCGAGATGAGGATAGCGGGTAGTCGCCCTCGGGGCTAGCGCCTAAGCGAGCGATGAGCAAGTGATGCGCCATGGACGGTAAGGCCGAGGAATTATGGCGAGAGTTATACGGAGTAGCAGGCACAGTCTCGGGTCTGGAAGGAGGCCTCAGACGCGTCCTCGGACTCGGACCTCTGATCCGGCCTCTCAGTGGGCGCGACGACACGTTGTGCGATGATCATCTGTACGGTGTGTCAGGTCAGTACAATCGAAAAAGGTTGAGTGGGAGAAGGAAACTGAAAGTGAAGGGGAAGGGAAGGAAGGAAGAAGACCGACAGCGCCCAACACACCCTCTGCTTTTGTACTTTGGCTGCTCGACGTCGTGCGCCCGCCGGCAGTCATTTGCCTTGGAGCCGCGGCGGCGCGAGCACATATGGCCTTGCCGTTATTGTGCTGGCGGATGGCGGACGTGCGTCACATCTTCGCTGCGCAGGGCCGCGGCCGCTGGGCGGGCGGCTGTGGATCACCTCCCCCGCGCAAGTTCAACGTGTCACGCCGCTGGGATCACGTTCGCGACGCAGTGATCATGCCTGATGCCGCTGTCGAGGGCTGAATATAATCGAAGTTCAACATGCCGACCTGGGGAAGAAAGCGTCAGTGGGAGCGAGCTGGGGAGAGAGCGTCAATGGAGAGACGAGTAGACGTGCAGAGACGGGCGCACCTTATATACCGTCCTCTGCGCCACGGTCAGGCTGAAGGTGCGAGAGAAGCGCTGATACCGCGACTCAAGGGATAATTATACGCGAGCGGGAAACTCAGCGCCGCAGCTGCATTATTCACGAGCTTGAGGCCGCATTCGAGTGCATCCGGCATGCTGAAGAGTGCTCGAGCGCGCCCGTGATGCACAGTGAGAGAGGTGGGCGCTGAGTGAGAGGCTAAGTTAGGCTGGGAGGCGGGAGCTTGCAATATGAAAGACGCCTGCTAGTGGACTTCTAGTGAGGCTACCTATCAAAAGGGTAAGACCGCCGTGCCGGTGGACCTTGGAGGGTAGGTTCAGGAGCATACAGAAGGATGAAATGAGGAGGGACGAGAGCGATAGAATAGCTGAACGAAATGGAAGGAAATACTAACGCACTTTCGCAGGAGACGCATCCGAAAGACGCGCTTCAACGCGAGCAACAGATGGAGGGCGATCTTGCGATGGAGGCTCACCTCCTCTGCCTTCTTATACGGAGGGGACCCTCCGATAAGAACGAAGACATCTTCCTATGGCGATGCTTTCTTATATGAACGACGCCTTAGAGGCACAGGGACCAGGGGATTGTGTACATTCGATGCACGAGGCATGTCTATTGAATGCTTGCCAGCCTCGAACCGGAATTCGGGACGCGCCCGCCACTTTTCCGTCAGGCCCGGGGCTTTGCGGTGGACAGTCCGTCAGTTTGCGGGGAACGCCCGCCGTCGGTGCCTGCGCGATATTTCCGATTTATGGCCAGGGTTGAACGGTTCAATAGGTGCTTGAGCTTCACCCATGCTCTCGTGGCGCTCGCAGGGGTCTTTTTCAGAGTCGGTTGGGCGGTGATACGATAAGAAGTGGCTGCAAGTAGCAGGATACAATAGAACCTACGCAGTAGAACATCAGGGAATAGCGCAACAAAACCTCGCCATTGAGGGAAGACATGACAACGTACCTGCGTCCGCCCTCGACAAGTCTATGTAGGATTGGCGCGATGGAGGAATACGCAAGGCACTCACGACTTCGAGAGCCTATGTGGCGCGCGCCCGCAGGGACATATACCCCTTCGAGCTCAATGAACAGGGGACAGCGCCGATGAGGTCGGTACTGAGATAAATGGCCATCACAGTCGCAAAGACATGGGCCAGTAGGTAAATAGTACAGGCACGACTTGGCCACAGAATTCATAGGCTCACACGACGGGCTACATGGTCGGATTAGCTCTGACCGTAACGTCTTTGGGATATGCCGGATTGGACGAGACGTACCATGGAGCATGATCTATACTGGATCAGTCAACGCCAGCGACGCATATGAAGAGCTCGAGAAGTCGAGCTTGTTCTGTGACGCGTATGCGGTGGCACGGACGTTTTCCAGGAGCGGGTGTCAAAAGAGCGTACTGCCGGCGGCGTCTTGGAAGTGCCGCGGCGCTTAAGAACATTCGTGTTCGGACACGATAGCATGGCCGGTCGGATGTCTGATGATAGCGATGAACTCGCGCGCTTATTCCGTCTTGATTTTTGGATGGGACGAATTCTTCCTTCGCGCGCCGGGGATCACCCCCGTATCACGTCTCGAAGGGGAAGAAGGCCTCCAGTAAGGTGCACGGTGAAAATGACTCCAACGTACTTCTTCGGACAGAAGGCTCTCGTCGTAGACTCGTAGCAGGCGCGCGCCAAGAAATATCATCGATAGTTGTAGAGATATCGCGGCTGCAAGTTGCACCGAAAAGGGCGGCGGCAATCCTGCCACACAGGAGCCCGATTTCTTCGCCGACGGACAAAGCCCGAGATTTCCGACATAGCTCCTGGCTTAGTGCGCTACTGGGCAAGTTGAAAGTAAGGTCTGCACGACTTTGGATTGCTTCAGTGCCATTGAAGGGCTTGAACAAAGGGGAAAGCCGGAGAGAAGCAGTATATCATTGAGCTGATCGGGGAAACAATGAGTTGGGCAGACATCAAAAAATTCCTTATCGGGCGGACAATAATTTGATGGCACGTGTCGGCCGACGGGGCCGTCCGGAGCCGGCTTATATAACCCGGAGTCAGGCGGGCAATTTTCGCCCTTCCTTCCGACCACCATCTTCACCAGCCAGCAGCCCCCCCTCCTCGTCCTGCTCGTATCTGTGAGTCAAGCATACCCAGTCTCCTCATCTCTCGAATCTACGGACTTCTGGAAATTTTCTCGGATTTTTTTACCATGTTATCATCGAACAACGGCAGTTCAGCAGGCGCCGATGCCTCAGGCTCTCACCTCTTCAGGTTTGGGTCCTGGATCCATATTCCCGAGTCGCCGCATCCCGAGGATGTGCAGTCGAGCCAGGAGGATACGGCTGCGGGGCATCTCGAGGATGCCGAATCTGCCCGGCGTCTATCGGACGCTTCCTCCAATGTTCCGCATCTGGAGGATGCAAACACCAGCGAACAGCATCTCACGGATGCTCTGGATGCCTTATCGGCTCCGAACCTCCTTCCTAGCGACGAGCCGTGGATGGCCGCGCTCATCCAATTCCAACCCTCAAACGGTTCTCGCAAGACCGATCAGCTGACTCCGATCGCTCGTCCAGAACCTCGGCAATCGGCCGTCCCTTCGAAGACCTCACTCCCTGATAACTACACCAGCGCGCGCAGCGATGTGCGCCTCGGCCTAAATCACCAGGACTACTCGTCCCCCCGTCCATCGAGCAACAATGTCTCGATAACGCCCCTTGGAAGCTCGCTTTCAAGCTCTCGTCCCCAACCCCCTCGCCAATATGACCCGTTAACCTCCTCTCTTCCCCGTCTTCGGACGTCAGTGGTTTTTCAAACCCCTCAGGACCTCGCCCTCCATCATGGAATCCCCTCGCAGCTCCCTCCCCCTCCCATCGCAAGCACAAGTACAACAAATACGCATTCTCGACCCACGCGCCCTCTCCCGCAGCGCAGCAACCTATCTAACAAGTTCATCAATTTCGCAACTCTGAGCGCAAGTTATTTAAATATGCTAGCTCAAGACCCCGATAATACGAACACCATGGCAAAGGCCGGTGTGACCACTGTACCCATAAAACCGGTCGACACCGTCATCCAGACGGGTGTCGACCCTGTCGTTCCTTCGATGGACGGATACGATCCCTTGCAAGGTACGTCTTGTTGCTCGTGTACTTGCCGAGCTCGTCTGACCCACTTCCAGCAGATCTCGGACAACTTCTCTCTATGGGGGATAGTTGGGCTGAGCAGTATCTTACCGCCTCGCCGACGTCGATGACGGCTTCTCCGGACGACACGCCGCTCAACGAGTTCCTCAGCACGCCGCTGTTCGACGACATCCACGACCCCGTCATCGGCGGGATCGACGCCAACATGCCGTTGTTCGGCGGCAGTGAGGTGTACACTGGCGATGTCGTCATGCCCTCGGATGACAAGATAGACGCGTTCCCGATGGGCGGGCTCTACACTCTTTCGCCCTCGGCGTCGCCTGTGGACACCATCGACCCGTTCGCGACGGACTTCGGGGCCAACGACGCGGCCACGCCCGCGCCGGAGACGCCCGCGAGCAACAGCGGGCGTCGCTCCTCTGGCCGTCCCTCGAAGTCTGGAGGACGCCGTGCTCAGGCGACTGGGACGCGGCGCAACATCTCCGTGAACCAGCTTGTGCCCCTCGACGCACCAACGCAGACGCGTAACTACCTGACGGACTCGGCGACCTCGCGCAAGGAGGTGCCGGCCGTCTTCGCGAAGAAGAAGCGCGCGCGGTCGCAGGCGTTCCCGGAGGAGGAGGAAGGTGCGATTGACCTCTCGCTCTCCATGACGGAGCGCGAGCAGATCGAGGCCAAGCGCCGCCAAAACACGCTTGCTGCGCGTAAGAGCCGCAAGCGGAAGCTCGAGCACACCCAGCAGCTCGAGGCGAGTGTTCAGTTCCTGACTGAGCAGCTCGAGTTGTGGAAGGGGCGCGCGACGATGTTGCAGGGGGTGTGCAGGGACCACGGCCTGCCGTGCCCTACGTTCGAGGACCAGTAGGCGCCGTGGCTTCCCATACCCGTATGCACTCCCCTCTTCGTCTATGCTTTCCGTCGTCCCTTCCTCGTCGTCTATGCCCATATCTCCTTTCGATCTTCGGCTGCCCATACAGGCGCGCACATACTGATACTGCTCTCCCCTCCTATGTTTCAACGTATCCTTCCTTCGATGCCCGTGTATTTCTAGCCCACCACCTTCCCCCCATCCACTTGCTAGGTGCATCGTCGTACCCCCTTCCCTGGCGCTCAACGCTGCCTCCAAAACGTTACGTCGGCCGCTTTGTTTGGACCGATGGTTTACATATCTTCGTCGCTTATCCTGTTCTGTGTCTTATTTTTCACGTATCTCTTGCCTCTGATGTTCGATCTTCTACGCTGCCTGCGATGTCAAAGTAGTACGGCGCTCGTATCTCGTTGAATGCATATTTCTGTGTCTTGAACATCGAGTGAGCGTGAACTTGACGGAAGACGGAAGAAAAGACCAAGTGCAATGTCGTCACTGAACTCGACGCCGTGGACTAATCAATCTCCTGCTTGTACGAAGTACGCTCATCACCATCGACGACGAGCAAGCTGGGTTGCGCAGCCCTCGGCCTTTCACCGTCACGATGGCCGCGAAGACGGTGAAGCTCGTTACAACGTTCCACGCACCGTCGAGCGTTATCTCCTCCGTAAAATGCAAGCTCGTACCCGGCGATGTCGAGCACCTCGTCGTAGCGAAGATGTCGCGGCTCGAGGTCTTCCACCTCCAACCCTCTGGTTTGCGCTTTGAGAGCTCCTTGGAGATCTGGGGCAGCGTATGCAGCGTGAGGGCAGTGAGGAGGAAGGTGCGTCGGCGCATACAGCGTAGGAGTTCCCCCTGCTGACGAAGCCGTGCCCCAACCCTGTTTATAGCCCGATGTGAAGGACTGCGACCGCTTGGTGGTTATGCTAGACCATCCCCAGCCGGAGTTGCTGTTCTTGGACCTCGATGGGAGCGAGCTGAAGCTGGCGCACGCGCTCGATCTGTCGACGGCGAATGCACTGCAGCGCGCGGCGGAGTTCTGCATGGATTTCTTCGTGAACGAGGAGGGTTCCCGGCTCGTAGTGAGCGCATACGCGGGGAAACTGAAGGTGGTGTGCTTGGAGGACGGGCTGCCGACGGATACGGTCTACGATGCATCGTGCGTGTCTTTACCGGCTTCGGCCACTCACAGGACGTATGCTAACACTGGATGTGCAGAGCGTACGAGAACAACATCCTTTCCATATGCTTTGTTCCCGGGACGACAGACTCCATCGCGATCCTGCACATCGACGCCGCGCAGCGCGTGCGGCTCATTGTGCGCGATCTGGACACGAGCGAATACGAGATCGCGTCGAGGCCGTCGCTAGAGCTTCCATCTATCGCGCTCAACAACAGCTTCTTCCGCTACCCTGATGAAGACCGGACCTTCCTGCTCCCCGTCGGAGAGTGGGAGCGGCAGTGGCAGGAGGACTTCAGGGGAGGGATACTGATTGTCGGGGGGAGGAGGTTGATGTTGTACGAGCGCGCCGACGAAGACACAAAGAAGAGACACGGGAAGAAGCTCGACGCGTTCGAGGCGAGCTCAAAGGGCGATGCGAAGAAGCAGAAGGAGGCGAGGGACAAACAGAACCAGCGCGATCTGAGGAAGCGCAAGCCCGTAGCATCTGTCGACTGGCCGTGGTCCCGCGTTGTCGCATGCGAGGCCATTGACGACATTCGGTTCCTGATTGGGGATGAGTATGGGCGTCTTGGACTCGTTCAGGTTGACTTTCGGAATGTCCAGACCTGCCTTGTGCTGATACCTCTGGGCTCGGTACGTGTTTCCTATAGGGTATCACCTTCCTCCATTAACAATGTTCATTGTCAAGATAAGCCCACCCACAACCATCACCCACCTCAACGGCTCCAAGGTCTTCATCGGCTCGCATTGCGGGGACTCACAACTCATCGACATCGGTACTGTCGTCGTACCTGAGTCCAAACCCTTGCCTATACCACCGGGTTGGCCGACCGTCAAGCCGGAAGAGCTCGAGGATGGGCCGGCTTCTACGATGGACGCGACGCAAGAGTCGCCAAAGCCTGCCAAGGGCAAGATCGTGCAGATGCGCGGTTCGGTGCTGTCGGTAACGGAGTCCTTCACGAATATTGCACCGATTGTGTACGCGGCGCTGGTGGATGTGGATGATAGTGGGCAGGTGCGCCATACCATGCCTTCGCGTTAGCTTCTAGTATGCTGATGAGCATTTAGCCCCAGATAGTGACTTGTTCTGGCGACCAGGGCGCGGGCCGATTGCATGTCATCCGCAGCGGGGCGGACTTCAAGGTCATTGCGAGCGCGGACGATTCTAGCTCAGCTCACGTCTCCGGCGTCTGGCCTCTGCGGAACATGTACGACGACGCTGAACACAGTCGTATCTTGCTTGACACGTCCGAAGGCACACAGCTCTTCCGCATCGAAGTCACCGACTCTCAGCATTCGTTCGTCTATGAGCCGTTAGAGACCACCGGCTTCTTGTCAGCGCGCACACTCGCTGCGGGCAATGTTCGTGTGGGACCGACATATGGCGACTCTCCCATCGCGGTGCAGGTGACGACCGAGGGCTTGCGTGTGTGTGAGTACGCGATGGGGATCGCGGGCTATACGCCAATAGGGGGAGCAGGCGTGCAGAGGGGATGGGGGAAGCCAACCGCTGCCTGCGTATCGGAGAGCCAGATATTTGTCGCGTATCCAGGAGGTACACTGTCTTATTTCTGCGTGGAGCTGCAGAATGGCGATTATAGGTTGAAACCCGTAGGGTGCGTCTGTCGTTATCCTCTCCGATAGGTTGAGACTGACACATCGACAGGACCCTAAGGCTTCGCGGTGACCCTGAAATTGCCTCAATATGCGTCTTGCCACCCGAGCCAAAGGACGGCAAGGTACCGAAGCAGTCGAAGCACATCGCAGTCGCATATTGGGATAGACCCAGCATCGACATCTTCAAGCTTAAGAAGAAGGCAGTCGGAAGGGCGGACGATGGTGTTGTCGAAGAACTCACGCACACCACGGACGCTTTACCAGCACTCGCTCGCGGCCTCACTGTGCAGCACTTCGGTGGCAAGGACAAAGAGCGACATACGTATCTCATCGCTGGCCTAGCAAATGGCTCGGTAGTCACTTACGCCCTGCGCGATGGTGTCACCCACGATCGCAAGGTCACCTCGTTAGGGAGCGCCCCGGTCTCGCTGGCGGTGTACTCGAAAGACGGCGAGCCGGCAGTTTTCGCTGCAGGCCAGCACGCAGCCCTCTGGTCTTGGGAGAAGAAGCGATTACATCACGCTGCTGTTATGGTGCGGGACGTTGCGGCGATTGCACCGCTAGAGTTGCCCGACCACAAGGATGCGCTATTGCTGGCAAGCCCTACCGGGCTTACGGTCGGCTCTGTTCAGGCGGTCGACAAGATGCACATCCGAACGGTTCGTTCGCCATATTGAATGCCGCTGATCTGGTTTCTCACTCGGTGCGTCGGCGCAGATACCGCTCGGAGGATACACACCTACGGGTATAGTGCACGACGCGACAAATAAGGTCTTTGGGGTGGTCGCGTCGTATAAGCCTCCGGGGTGCATTGGTATAGATACGGAGCCCGGAACGAAATGCGCGTTCCTCCTATTCGATGACTCGACGTATGAGGGTGTGTAATCCGTTTACGTTCCCCTGCCTATTGATGCTGATGAAGCGCAGAGCTGCAACGGCATAACTTCCCAGACGGGACTGTACCGACGGCAATCACGCTTGTGCAGCGTCCCATAGATGAAGGGGCGCAGGAGACGTTCTTCTGCGTTGCCACCTATGACGCCAGTCTCGCTGAGGAAGACAGCGTCGAGCCTGCGCTGCTCACCTTACTGAGCGTCAGAAGGATGACAAGCGGCGATGGTTCTACAGCGCAAATCGCTGAGCGGGCGACACGCCCCATCATCAAGCCCGCGATGCAGCTTACCACGGTGAAAGGACTTATCGCCGCCGCTGTTGAGTCTGCGGTAAGTTGAATGTATACTGAGTCCTCGTGGTGGTCCTGATGACTCGTTCGCTTTGCAGGTGATGTTCTTCCGCCCGGACATAGCGAGCGTTTCGTCCTCGACCTGGACCTTGAATAAGGTCGGCGACTGGAACCATAACTTCGTCATTCGCACCCTTGCCGTGCGCGACGACCACGTCGCGATCGGCGACCAGATGCACTCGATCTCGCTTGTCAAGGTTGCGGTGCTGGCGAACGACACAGTTCAGCTAGATTTGATCTCGAGTGACTACTCGCCCTTATTCCCTGCGAGCCTCGCGCTCGGCGAGAAGGACACAGTCATTGCGGCGAATGTGAGTTTGACCATGATCGTTCTGTTCTGGCCAGGACTGACAGAAATTACAGATCGACATGAACCTGACTACATTCTCGTCCGCGACATCAGCTAACGGGCGTGCGGCGCTAGATAGGGACGGCGCGTTCTTCCTTGGTGAAATGGTGAACAAATTCATACCAGGTGAATAACATCGCAGTTGCCTTCTATGTGCAAACTCATATTTGCCCAGGATCCCTGTCCGCCGCAGAAACAACGGACTTGGAGGATGGCATGACGCTGAAGCCCAGCTACCTCTTCTTCACATCTGTCGGCCGTATAGGTGTAGTCGTAGACTTGGTCGCAGGTGGTTCGCTGTCGCGGCTATTCACTGACCTCGAGCGCAACATGTCGCATGTGTTCCGAGGCGTTGGTGTTCCGAAGGGCCCGCACGAAGAGTACGTAGCCCTCATGCAGGTCTTCTCCCAGTCGCTGATTTCGAACAGTCACCAGAAGTATCGCGCACCGAAGAATTCGATACGCGGCAGTGACTCGGAATCTGCAAGAGGTTTCGTGGATGGCGATTTCTTGGAGCAGTTCCTCCATGTCGGCGACGTCGCGACGATACGCAAGGTCATCGAGGGCAAGACGGTGCACGAGAAGATACGCGCATACAACGACAAGGAGATACGCCAACAGCTCGAGGCGCTGCAGAGTCTTCACTGACCCACCATCGCCGACTCTTGCGACTCGCTCCCGCCATGCGCTGGAAAGTCAACTGATATTCAGACCAATAACGATAATGCTGCCTAAAGGGCCCGGGGAGGGCGAGGTAACAACAATCCTGTATGTACCCAACCAAGTTGTACCAGTATTTCATCCGGGGATTCTTCACTGTTGTATGAGTATGCAATTGGATGCACAAGTATGCGAAACGATGCTGCGAGGGGATTTGAGGGGGTGGGGTCGTAACGAGTCATTAGGGGTCGTGAGCGAATGGAAGGTTTGGCACAAGTATGGACAGAGAACACCACAGGGGTATAAAGATACTAAAAGCGTCCGGATGAGGGTCACTTGGTTGTCAGGACCGTTGTTTGAGTATGAGAAAGTCCACGAATCCAGATGCTAGGCTCAGAAGAACGACGATAGGTACCAGCGAGCAGCCTGGAAGATGTTGAGGCTAAACCCCGTTAGGTCGTTCGCCGTGAAGCCCGGTCCTGGGTTATCCAGTTCTTCGTCGTCCTTGTTCTGCGGTGCGTAGTAGAAGGCGGAGACGAGGACGAGGTAGCTGTGCGCGTATAAGTAGACTGTCACGAACATTCTTAGAGGTGAACATGCCTGAGCACGAGGATGCTCCCGCGATGGTAGTTGCTGCGCGCCTCGATGTAGGTGTAGGTCATCAGGAACATCGACAGGACGAGCGCGATGACGTCCCAGCGAGGGAAGATGAGACTGCAACCGGTTGAGCACTGGAACAGTCGCACCAACAAGCAAACACTCACGTGAAGGTATGAGCGACCTCGCCCATCTTATCCGGCGCATACCATGCTGAGAAGGCGACCATAGCCGGAATCTGCAACAAGCAAACCTGCAATGCGTACGCGGACCCAATTTCCATACTGCGAAGAACCGTCAATATGCAGAGTTGTAGTAGCTGTATGTTACGCACCTCAGAGCAATGTTGCCGTTGAGCGCGAAGGACATCGCGTTCATGAACTCCGTCGTGTTGGGCACGAGCGCGAAGAGCGTAACACCGAGGAACTTTTCGTCGATGCCGGAGCCTTCAAGGATGACATCGACGACGTCGACCAGGATCTCTGCATGGTTTGTCAATCTCGAATGACCTTTGACAATCCATGGACATTACTCACCAGCAATGATTGCGTACAAGAACGTGCACGAAAGCAGAACGCTCGCGCTGACCTTCCGGCTCCAGGACGGGGCATCATGACCACCGTGACCGCCGCCCTCCGCTTCAGCCGGCACCGCACCCGAGGTACGGACGCGACCCGGACTGTGGGCCGTCTGGTGACGCAGCGCACTGACAGTCGCAACAGCGACTGCGCGCGTGAAGTCCTCCGCCGTAAGCACATTTGGCGGCTGCCCTTCCGGGAGCGCCGCCTTGACCGCATGGTCCACGCTATCCAGGACACCAGGATATGCACTTGATGCGGCCTGGTACGAGCCTCCCTGATACCCTTGCGAGAAGGCGCCCTGGTACGACTGACCCGGTTGCGTGCCCGTCGCATAGGACACCCGACGCGCGAGCGTCGGCGACGGCGGCGCCTTCAGGCTCTCCGCCTGCTCCATCGTGCTTGGCTTGCGGCGCAACGTCTGGCGACTCTGCTGGCGCGGGAGGCTCTGCGAGCGCTCGCCCGAGCCGGCGAGGCGGTGATAGATGGACATGCGGTTCGGGTTGTGGAGGGGGAGCTCCATGCCGGGGTGCATAACCTGCTGCGGGTTCTGCCAGATCTGCGAGGCGTGCGTGTGAAGGGAGAACCAGAGGCCGATGAGGTAGGACTGGAGGGCATGGTGAGTAGGAAACGAGGGAGAGGGTTGCAAGTAACTTACGAAGACGAGGATGGCCGCGCAGAAGTACATGAGCGACTTGACCGTGCTTTGGTAGAAAGGGTCGGAGACGGGGTCAGGGTGCTTGTAGTAGCAGCGCTCGCAGATCCAAGGTGCGTCGCTTCCAGGGCGCGGTGTCGAGGGGCAGCCGCTGCAGATGAGTTGGAACTGGAAGGCCATAAGTCGCAAGCATAGATGACAAGAAGCACTCTACTCACGTTCCCGTACGTCTGGTAAAAGAGCGTCGGCGCCAAAGTGCCCACGATGGCCATGATTAACATCATACTCGTCACGCCCGCGCTCTTCGCGTTGAACCGCTGCTCCTTGCGCCTGACCGCGCTACTGCACATACTCATGCCAGGCATGAGCAGGACACCCGCGAGGAGGGAACCAACGATGGAACCCTCGACGAGGTGGCCCTTGCCCTGCGTGAGCGCGATGCAGTACAGGATGATCTCGATGATGGAACCGAAGGTCGCGTTGATGACCGCGCCCATCCCGATGCTGGACTGCGCGGAGATACTGGCGACCGCCATGCCGATGAAGTAAGAGAGCGGGATGACACTAGCGAGCGACATGATGAAGATGAGCGCCTGCGAGGCGACTAAGCGCAGGAACGGCGACACCGGGAGACCTTTCTCGTCGCGGTGGCGGACGAGCTCAAGCAGGTAGATACCGTCGAAGATGACGAGGAAGACGACGGGCATGAGGTTGACGAAGATGATGTTGACGCCGCCGACGGTGTATTTGAAGTACTGCAGGCCCGCCGCCTTGTATGTGCACAGCAGGATGGTCGACCCGCCAGACGGTGCAGCCTGACCCTGCGAGAGGCGTGGGTGCTTGACGGAGATGGAGGACTGCGACGTGATGGGCTCGCTCTCCTGCGTTTCCGTGCCGTCGTGTTCCTCCTGATTTCCATCCTCATCCTGGACTATGACCACTGGGGAAGGCGCGGAGCAGAAGCGGATGCTCAAGGGCTGCTGGAACAGATGCTTGATAAGCGCCCAGTTGAGCTTCGCCATGGGAATGAAGACAATCAGCGCCCAGCAGCAGAGGCTCACGAAGAGCATCAACGGCGCGATGACGCAGACGAACGCAATCCAGAACGAAATCTTGCCGATGGTGTCACTGGAAATGCTCTCGGCCTTGACCGCACCAATGGATGAGGCGGAAGATGAAGGGCTGAGCGTCGCGCCATAGGATTTCTTGGGAGGAGGAACCGGGAAACCGGACTGGGTACGGTGGAGGAGGGAGGTGTTCTCGCTGGCATGAGAGTTCCATGAAGGCGACTGCGTGTGAGCAGGTTCTTCACGGACAGTGTCTCTGTCGTGAGGGGATACACCGCGCACAGTGGAGGAGTCGGAAGTCTGGCGTTCATGTGGTGCGTGGCTCGAAGAACCCGACTCTTCATCTTCAGTGACTTCCAACCGCTCTGGGCCCTCGCCCTCCACGTATTTGCCGAACGGCCATGCAATATACCACCCTAGCCCAAAGATGAGCGTCGAGAAGCGGCGTCCTCCTTGCGGGATGAAGTAAAGCAGGCCGGACAGGACGAAGCACACCAGCGCGAGCCACCAGCCGAAGAGTATCGTCCAGAATACATTGCCTGGCAGGAGATGGCGCTCGGCCTGGGCTGAGGGAATGGAGTGTAGGGCTTCATCCGCGTTCCGTGTGACGGTGCGCGACTTCTTGTAGAGTGCAGGCTTCCAGATAGGCAAGCCGAAGGGGTGTTCGACGTTGATCAGGGACTGGCGTTCTTTGAGGGTTATCGGGTCCAGGTCTGCGTCATCGTCCTCATCCTCCGCGTCTCCCTCAGCTGGAGGAGCCTCGCGTCCCTTTCCGCGACGCGCGCGCAGGCTCTCCACGATGCTCACATCGTCTTCATCTTCGTCCTCGTCTTCGTCATCCTCGCTGAGCATATCCCGCGCGCTGTTCGCCACACTGGTGCTCCGCGCCCCGCGACGCGTCGTGCTTGCTGCCGACGTGCTTCGGTTGTACATGTGCGGCCTCCGGGGGCCGCCAGGGGACGAGGGCGTCTGAGAGAAGTAGGAGGTGCCCTGATGGTGGTGCTGGGGCGTCCCCGCAGTGGAGAACGAGCCGCTGCCGCTCAATGAACGATGAAGCTGGCCATGCGGCGTCGGTGTGCCAGAGAGAGAGGGGTCCTCCGCGCCGTCACCCGGTGTTGAAGGGTAGTTCGACATCGCCGTCGTTGTCGTCGCCGGCGTCGACAGTGGGATCGGTGAAGCCGGCAACAGACGCGAACCGACCAAACGTAGATCGCCGGCATTTGCCGAACGCTTCGTACATATGCGCCTACACAAGTTCAACTATTCTAGACTCTAGTATCCCTTGAACATCAATGTGCCCTGCGGCTGCATGCAACCATTCAGTTTGAAAGAATAAATCTCACCAACAAGTGGGCTCTAGATTTTGTGAGGCAGAAAGAAAGCCTCCAGCTACGAGGATTCGGGTGTGTTCTGAGTTGATTCTGAGTCGACGCATACGACTTTGAAGCGTTTGTCGGAGCACTTTCTACTGACCTTGTAGATTCGCTACGTTGCTGTATCCTACCACTAAGGTATTGACCAAAGAGCCAGAGCTGCTCCAACTGAGATTAGACTGCGATTCTACGTCTGTATCTTCCTATTTAGTTAGGCTTAACCTTTTGATTTACTTCTTGTCCCGAACCCCCATCACCACCCCGAGATATATTCCCCTTTGTTCCCATCGATAGCTGACACTGCTCTCCTGCTCGTTGTAATCCGTTTATCTGCTCTGTCTCTTGAAGAGGGTGCCATCGCCTTCGGTGCAAATTTTCCGCCTTGCCTTCCCACCTAGGAGAGGGTAACTTCCCATGGGTCTTGACTCTCCCGCTTCCTTTCTCCCCCTTTGCTTCTCCCGTCCTGCGGCTTCCTCCTTTTGATGTATATGCTATGTGTCATCCCCCATGGCGCGGTTGCCGATGAAACAGCAAGCGATGGTAAGCGCTAGTCGCCGCGGCGCGCGAAATAATGACCGGCCCTCTCCTGCCTGGACTCACAATCATTGTCAGTACGTTGCCAGAGGAATGTCACGCACGCGCAGCTCCTGATCGGCCTCCTGCACATGTCTACACCCGTACTTAGCGTGTGCTTGTGAAGAAGTAATCGCACGCTGCGCGTCGAACATCTTTCAAAATCTCAACAGGTATACATCGGTTCTCGAGGGCAACAGTGCTTCCCACTGACCCGTATCCCTGTCTTACAGAACCAGATGAAGGAAGATGTGATGCAGTGCTGCCTCAAAGACATGGGCACCCAGTCTGATAGAACCGATATCTCGACTGTACGTCTCCCGCTTCCCCGACGAAGCCCCGTAGGTGCTCAATAAAGCCGCCTCTGACCAATGCTGGCTCTCAAATCCCTACTTGACCGTCTCCACCATGACGAGCGATGCGACGTCGTGCATTCCCATTAATGAGGTGCCTACGATGATGGATCGGCCGTTGCTCGTGGGGGTGATCCTTGCTGGTGGGGCATGGGGTGAGCTGCTCAATGCTCCTTGCAGTCCGCGCCTAACAACCTGTACCACTTCACAGGCGTTTTGCTAGCAGTGTCTTTTCGGACGGTGCAAGCCCTTTTTGTTTGCATCTCCTCGAGGCCGCAAACCAGCCGCGTTTACACAGTGTCTCTACTGGCATTCGTTCTACTCGTATTTGCCTGCGGAACCCTCAACTATGGTGTGTAGCAAACAATATCCGAGTCCGACTCGCGTGCTAACACGTTCCCTCAGCAGCGAACACGGAACTCGGTCTACGCGTGTATGTCGACAATCGCTTGTACCCCGGAGGGCCGTCTGCATTCCTTGTCGCCCATTATGCCGATCCCTGCTACGTAATGGGGAATGCAAGCTACATTGTCGCCAGCGCCCTAGCCGACGCACTCTTGGTGAGCGGGGTCATCTACACTGTCGACGACGCGAGCTTAGGCGCCACGTAGCTCTATCGCTGCTACATTGTTTGGGCAGAGCAATGGCGCATCGTCATCCTGCCTGTTTGTGTCTACCTGGCGTCGATAAGTCAGGCCTGTCGACTATGGGCACTCGGTCGATGGACCTGACGAGACACCCAGGCATGTCGATACTACTTATGTATCAGGTCAGTCAGCCGGCCACAAGCCTATGGCACCAGATCAATTTCGGACTTGCGTACTTCTCTCTTTCTCTCGCAGGTGCGTTGCCTTGACATGCTGTTATGCTCGTCATAGTCTTATCCGCCCTAGCCAACGTTGTATTGACATTCCTCATCGCCGGCCGCCTGCTAGCGATCAGCAAACGAATGAAGGACACGCTCGGCGCCCAGCATGCGCACACATACACCAGCGTCGCCGCACTGGTCGTAGAGAGCGCCGCGCCGTACGCCTTGACGAATCTCGTGTTCATCGTCACGTACGGCATAGGCAGCCCCGCCTCGTACGCGCTCCTTCCTATTCTCTCCCAGGTGATGTGCACGAGTGCGATGCTCATCATTCTCCGTGTCGCCAGCGGTCGTGCGTGGAGCGCGCAGACAACAGATCTGGCGCTCGGCGAACACGTAAATGTAATGAACAACATATCGGGCAAGGGTAAATCGCGCGCAATGGTCCTCTCGAGCATCCATTTCAGGGGCTCTGAATCAGGCAGTGGTAAAGGCTCTATCTCGGAGAGTCAGCTCGCAGAGGCTTAGCCCGATGCTGCTCGCCATCCGGGGTACGCGTTCGAGAATTGCGATTGTTTTTCTTATTTCCGCCACTTAGCTCTTCTGGTACAGGACCGTTATATCGCTATCTATCTATGTTTGGTCAGATTGTTGTACGCGCTGTTGCTGAGTCTCGCAATTTCCATGTCATGACGGGACAAGGCCCTTTCCATATAATCTCAGCAGGTCGCGGACTGAGCGGCAGAACGCGTACGGTAGGTGATTTGCTGAGAAGTTAATTGAGGCTATACCGTCAGAGCTAGAAAACGCACAGAAGACCCTTATACGCACACCTATTTCACAGCGACGGGAGAAGACTTGATGAGAGAGTGGGCGCGCTGTCTTGGTACTTTTCCCCGATAAGGCGCCGCGGAAGGATGAGGATCCGATTGAATAGAAGCGTAGGTCGATGATGGTACGTACTGTAACTGTAGTCGATGCATCCTCGAACCGCTGGCGTACTTGAGAAGCTGGCCGCTATCTATCTATTCGCTGTCGATGCCAAAGGACTTGAAGGTCGGTGTCACGGTAATTGCCGTGGATGCGCCGGCCATTGCCGATCTGGTCAATCTTTGACATACCGTGCGTTCAAGTCCGTCCTCCCTTGTCACCTGCGACCATCAGCAAGGTATGCGGATATCTATCTGCAGAAGCCTGATCCACGTACCACTCGACCGTTAACTTGAGCGCCCGGGAAGCGTACGCCTCCCAGTTGCTTCTCTACCCAAGGACAGCTTCGTTCGATACAGCGCATGATGGCGAGTGAGAATGTAGCGGCAGAAGAACTGCTCTGAACAATCCATCGGGACACCGAAGTCACCCTCTTGATGTACCAACGCCGCTCTGTCTACGCAACGGATAAGTCTTTCATACAAATGGAAGCCGTCAGCGTCGACATCGTTTCCATTTCCCGTCGACGTCCCCATCCAAGCACACAAGCACCTGAACACGGTAAGCACCACTGGCGCTGAGGAGGAGCCAAGGTCACTAACCTACTGTTAGTATCGCTATGTCCGCCTTTCCTAACTTCAGCGATGGCAAGGTCCCCTACACTGTCGGCGACCGTACCTATGAGACATACTACAAGATCTTCGGTGACCTCTCATCCGGCAAGCGCCCGCTCGTCGTCGTCCACGGCGGACCTTCATTCTCGCACGACTACCTGCTGCCGGTCAGCGACCTCGCGAGCATCCATGGCGTACCTGTCGTCTTCTACGATCAGGTCGGTGCCGGCCTAAGCACGCATGTTCGCGAGAGGCAGGGCGACACCGCATTCTGGACCTTCGACCTTTTCATCGACGAGTTCTTCAACCTCCTTGCCCATCTGAGTATCGAGGAGTACGACTACCTCGGCCACTCATGGGGCGGTATCCTCGGGCAGGAGATCATCCTGCGGCGGCACCCGAAAGGGATGAAGAGCTTCGTCCTGGCGAATAGCCTTCCCAAGAAGGAGTGGTGGGACATGTCGTTCATGCAACTGCTGGAGAAGGCGGATATCCCGGAGCAGGCGAAGCAGACGATCGTCAGTCAGGATGTGACGCGTGAGGAGCGGTGGGCAGCGGTCCAATTGTTCTATGCCCAGTATGGATGCATGGTGCAGCCGTTTCCGGAGGATTTCCTGCGTGGCATGGCAGGTCATTTTGGCGAGGACGCGGACACGACGACCAACGACGCTATGTGAGCTTTCTCGGCGCTCACCTTTAAGGTGGATTACTCAAACTTTGGTAGGAACGCTCAGGGCGGCGAGCTGAAAGGATGGGACGTGCGTGACAAGCTGGGCGAAATTGACGTCCCGACCCTCGTCATCAATGGAGCCAGGGACTTCGCGCAGGACTGGATCGTCGCACCCTTCGTGGAGAAGATATCTGGCGCGAAGTGGGTGAGATTCGAGCACTCGAGCCATACACCTTTCTGGGAAGAGCGCGACAAGTTCAATGAGGTTGTTGCTGAGTACCTCGGGTACGTGTGACGGTGAAGGACGCGCAAGTGAAGGGACAGGGAGGAGCTCCAACGATTACTAGTCTTGTGTATATATTGGTGCAATTGTATACATCATGGCAGCGCACCGACAGTGGCGACACTTCCGGCAACTGCCGTGCAGCGATATCCACCGACTTTTTGCCACCCCAGCAGAAGACAAAGTATACGTGTGCATATTGTTTATTGAACACGCGAGACAGACAATAATGATACAACTAAGAACAGCGAAGAGCGAACATTAACCATGATATACACAGGGTAATAAGTATGAGAAAATCCACAGGCGCGAGGGACAAAGTATCCAGCCCAGACGCATAACAAACCAAAACAGAGTCGATGCATGTATACCAGCTGCGCGCACACCGAGAGGCTGCTGCACAAGCGCAGAGCGTGTCTTCGCTAGCGCTCGGCGCGCCCCCGGGGCCCAGCGCGCTCGCATTAGGGTATCGCATATAAACTGCGCGCCCTGCCAGTCGTCCTCGAATCTACAGGAACCCGCTCTCCTGCAACAGCCGGGCCATCTTCTCGTCCTCCCGCTCGCGGGGCTCCCTCTCCAGACTGAGCGTCCAGAAGTGGTCCGACCACTGTCCGGCATCGCTGAACTGGTTCAGACTTTCCTCGATGAAGTTCTGGATGACCGTGACGCGGGTGAAGTTGAAGGGTTGCGCCTGCCAGCGCTTGATGTCCTGGATGACCTCCGACGCCTTTGCCCGCTTACGGAAGTTGACGAGGTCGCCTGGAAGCTTGTCGGGGTTACCGTCTTGGATGAATTGCAGGGTGGACAGGAAGACACCTAAGTAGACCGTCAGCAATTGAGTACGACTATGAACACATGGGCTTACCGATGAACGGAACACAAGGTGGGTTGACGGTGGCCATGATCTGCCGATACTTGTTGAAGTTCTTGTCCGAGTGTATCGTCATCTCGCACGCGGCGAACTGCTGCATGAAGCGCTGGTTGACCTGCTCCCATGTACGCTTAAGCCGACGAATAGGTGGCGTGTTCAACCCGGAGACTATGGCAATCATGGACGAGAAGTTGTTCATTGACCGACAGCGCTGGAAGAAAGTCAGTCACGACGGTCAAAACGACACATGGGGTAGACTTACATCCGCAATGCTGATAAGGTGCTTCACGACCTGTGCACGACGCCGCGAGTCATCCTTGCTCAGCACAAGCTCTGCAACCCAGAGAGCAATCTACGGCTGGGTCAGCGTCACGTCCCGCTCACTACGACAACATCCTCGCCTTGTTACTCGTCTGGATGACCACGGTGATGTTATCCACATTATCCGTCTTGCCCTCCCTTGCGCGCTGCAAGCACTCCATTGGACGGATGCGCTGATATAGCTCGCTTTCCATCAGCGTCAGCTGCCGTGCCATCTCGATGGGGTCGATATCGAGAAGCTTCAGCTTCTTGTTGGCTTTGGGGAGGATCGGCTGTGGTGGCGTGCCCATGCCGGTTGTGACCATCTTCATGTTGTCGTTGCCGCCGCGCTGCTGACGTAGATAGTGAGTTTGGTCCATTTTAGGAGGCAAGCGAATGCACTTACCGCACGCTCGATCTGCGCGAGCAACACCCTCGCCGCACCGAAGCCCTTGACAGGCTCCGTAGTGACGAACTGCTTCATGCGGTCCAGGATGTACATGTCCTCCTTCTCCAGCACGTCCTCGTCGACGACCATCGACTTAAACGTGTTGAGCACTCGCATCTGGATGATATGCTGCTTGTTCTTCCCCCAGTCCTCCCGCTCCTCAGGCGTCAGCTTCGGCGGCGGTTGTATCCAAAAGCGCTGCACGAGCAGATCGAACAGCTCATCGAGCGTCGTGAATGACTTGAACGTCATGAGGAACGAGCGAATGTACGTCGGGTCGCCGTGCTCGTGCGCGGTGAGGCGCTCGACGAGGGCGGGTACGGTGCCACCTTTGACGGTGCCGTCGGCATTGTCGATGATGATCTCGGAGGCGTTGTAGGTGGGTCTGAGGTACCAGGGCTGCTGCTCGGAGATGGCGGTGGTTTCGATGAAGGTAGGAATCTCGCCGAGGATCTTCTTGAGCTTGGACGATCCTCGAGGTGGCTTGCTTGGCGTAGTTTGTGGCCCGACTACATGGGAGTCAGCACCCAACTGATTTGCAAGGGGAATCAAACAACTCACGTCCATCCAACGACTTCATATCGTCGAAATCATCGTCCAAGTTCACATCGTCATCCATGTCCAGGTCCGTCTCCGGTAGATCTGTCTCCGAGTCCTGCCCGAACACGGTTGACGAGCCATTCGCGGTCGAAGGCTGGCCTGCGACGATCGTGTCCCGATAGCTCGTGTCCTCGCTGGGCCGCATGCTCGGCGCAGGCCGCCTAAACGCGTCCTCCATTCCTACAACATCGCCCGGCAGGTTCGGTGGCGCGCCAAAGAAGTCGCTATCCGGCCGTGCAGCGGTATGCGGGGGCATGATGCTGAGCCGCGACAACCTCAGCTCAATCGAGCCAGAGTAATCGCCCTGGTCGATGTCGGCCTGCTCACGGCCCACAGCAAGCAAAGCAGAGATCGTCTGCCGCATAGTCGCCACGTTCGACTTCAGCGAACCCGAGACGACCTCAAAGTACCCCGCGGCTGATTCGAGGGCGCGTGCTGACTGGGTTTCCGGCAGCGTCTGAATGGAGAGGACGAAAGCGGCGAGGTCGTCGTACACGGCTTGGGTCGCTGCTTCGAGAGCGCGGACCAGGCTCCGTGCGCGCTCGACGGTGCGGGCGTACGCGTCGTTCGAAGGGTCATTGCCATTGCGACGGATGCCATCGACATCGACGTGCTTCGCGACGTGCACATCAGCAACGAAGGTCAGGAGGGTGTTGATTTGGGCAATGAGGCTGGTGCCCAGGCCGCGGACTTCTTCGACTGAGAAGAAGTGAGCGAGGATTCGATAGAGAAACATCTAGGTTGCTCACCAGGAGTACCGGAAGCGGTGAAGCTGTCCTTCACCTCAGTGAAGAGGATATCAACTTGAGTGACCAGTTGGACCAACTCCTCAACGACATCGCCAGACAAGGCTCGTCGTGGAGTGTCGGACTCGTTTACCGGGACGAACCCAAAGCCTTTCCATGATCCAGCTGCCCCAGCACCGAGCAAGCCGAGCCCGAGGTCTGTGGACGAAAAGACGCCGTGCAGCCTTCGGGAAACGCTGGGAGAATGGGGTGTATGCTGTGATCGGCCGACCTCCAAGACGAAGGCGTGCAGTGCGCGTTCCAGTTCCTCCGCATCTACCTCAATTCTTTGGAGGGTATCGACAATGCCAGCACCGGCTTCCCCGCGCGCTGAGGCTGCCTCTGCTCCCGCATCGTAGCGCAACGCTCGCGCTGAGAGAACTAGTCGTGAGAGCGTCGCGGTGACCTTGCGCTGGGCAGGCTTCAAGGGCGACTGGCTCGCGGCCTTGTCGGCCGCTCTATCGACCTTGCCCTGCGCGTTCGGCATCTGGCTCGGCGGCGGCGCAGCGACAAACAGCAGATTACGAACAGCATCCACGACCGCGTTCACGAGTGAATCGAGCTCTGCGTTTTCGTTGACCTCGGGCCTCTCCTGCGCTGCGGCCGCCATTGACTGAACGAAGTCCACGATGGCGGTGATGGCGCTGCGTGCGACGATCGAGAGTTCCGCCGCAGACTCCGGAGGTGGAGGTGAAAGTGCATCCTGCAGCTGCTGAGCCAGCTCCTCCGCGGTGCTAAGTTCGACGCGCGCGTCAAGCCGAGCAGTTGGTGGACCGCTGTCCTCAGGCACGGCGAGTCCCTTTTCCTCAGATACGCGTGATCGAGAGGCGGGAAGGAGGGCCTCGAAGGGCTGCAAGTCCGACGAGTCGGAGTACACGCTCAGGCGGCTGACTTCGTGCTGGCGAGATCGGTAGGAAGAATTCGTGACGCTTCGATGATCGGAGGTCGTTGAATATGATCGCCCGCGACCGGACGCATAGTCCTGCGTCGTCGCGTACGAGCTATGCTGGCTCGCCTCGGAATAGGCGCGCTGGCGCGAACTCGGGGTCGCGGATTGGGAGCGGTCGGCAGAGGAGGGTGGGCCGCCCTCGGGCTTGGTCCACTGAATGCTGCCGTCGACCTGGTTGTAGTAGTAGTACGCCATGCCATCGTCGGCAAGTTTGCGGACCCAAGGCTCAGGGGTGTCGGTGCGGCGCGGGACGCCAAATCCTGCGGCGGGGTGGACAGCAGAGCCATTAGCGCGTCCCCCGTTCGCGAGGGCAAGGCCCCTGCTGGTACCGGATCGCGAGCTGGACACGGAGGCAGCTAGCCCGGCGAGATCGCTGTCCGCGCCGTCGTCCTCGGCCTCTACGGGGAGATCGCGCGATTGCTGGCCGGTTTGGGTGTTCACATAGTAGATCTGGGGGCGTATGAGCGAATGAGGAACTAGCAGCGCACGGGACACGCACCTGTCCGCCGGGCGTCACCTGCGGCATCCAAAAGTCGTTTGACTGTGTCGGGCCGTCCATGGCCGCGTGCGCGAGGGCGTCCATTCCTCCGCCGCCCATTCCCGCGGCGTCGAGCCATTCGTCCGCGTCGAGGTGCGCGCCGCCGCCAAGCATCGCGTGCGACATGTCCACCATCCCCGAGTCCGCGTCGGAGGCCATGCGGGGCAGGCTGCTGGCCTGGCTCATGCTGCTGCTGGGTGCGAGGGATTGCTGGTCGATAGAGTGCTGGTCCAGGTCGGATAGGCCACCGGAGAGCGCGACCTCCGCCTCCTCGTCCGAGATCACTTCGACATAGTTGGATGGGAACCAGCCGCGCTCGTCCCCGAGCAGACCGTCCCACCAGCCCGACGGCTGCTGCGTGAGGACTTCTATGATGTCGCCGCGCTTGAAAGAGAGGGCCGAGGGATCCTGGGCCTCATAGTCGTAGAGGGCCTTGCAGAAAAGAGTGTTTACCAGGTTCTCGTCGAACGACTCGCCGTCATGGGCGTTCTGGTTCTGGAACTGGGAGGAGGACGAGGACTGGCTTATGGACGGAGCAAATGCATGATAGGAGGAAGATGAGGCTACTGCGGCCATTCAAGATATGCTGGAAACGAAGGGGAATGCCAGAAGCCTGCCGCGCCGCCCGTGAAAGTTGAAGACAACTTATGCACGACGCTCGGAGGGACCCAGACTTCGCGCTGACTAAGCATCATTAGAAGTCTGATGTTACTGACTTAGGCAGTTCTCAAATCAATACACCC